>CM060902.1:994663818-994923818 GCA_030737815.1 Allium fistulosum
GCATTGTAAAAGATTGTTAATTACTGTGAAATTAAAAATAAAATTTGTGAACAATTGAAATTTGATTTAAAAGTTAATAATTTAAATTGGGAATTTTATATTGAAATTAGACTGTAGAAATAGCCATTTTTACGACTGTCTCGGATTTCGACGAAACCAGTTTTATTGGATCCGTAACAGTGAATTATTATAAGGTTTCAATTTTCGTAGCAATCGGGCTTGTCGTTTGGTCGTGCGAGCTTGAAACGCGTAGAAATTTAACGTCGTTAATTAAAATAATCGACTTCAAAAAGCTATCTTCCGCATACGATTGAATTAGGCCTTGGGACTAGTTCCATTGCGTCCAGAACGGGGGTAAAATCTTATAAACGCCTGGCGGCATGTCTCGTTTGGAGTTCGGACGATTTTGGACCTAACTTTATAAATACACACTCAAAACCGAGACAGTTTTATCATTTTTCATTTCAGAAACCCTAATTTCAAACCATGGCCGCCACCTATTCCATGGCTGAAATTGCTCGAACTTCTTTCCTTAATATCTCTCAATCCGTTCAACGAAATCGAAAAATTCCAAAAGCAAAAGTGTAGATCTCGGCGAGCTCTTCAAATCCATACAGTTGATTCGTGCTAATTCCTCACGGATTGGTCCAGATCTGGCTTTGAAGTCGTGCGTATTTTCTTGGTTTGCGTGCAAACGGTGGCGAATGGGGTGGCGAAACTTGGCGCGGAGGTGGAGCAAGGATTGGCGCACGCAATGGCATCCCCTGATCAACGTCCGGTCGCTCCTAGTTGCGCGCGTATGGAAGAAAGAGGCGTGCGTGAGTGGGTTTCTACGCGTGAAGAAGAAGAAGGTTAAACGGCTAATTAATTTTTATTATATGGCTAATCATGTTTTAAATTATATCGTTATATTAATTTAAGCGTAACTTTTGCATACGAGGTCCGCTTCGAGCGAAACATCTGGCGACGTTGGAATCGCAGCGACGAGAGCTACGCTGCAGTTTAGATCCGAAGACATTTGGAGCTCGTTAAAATTTTAGGTTAAATCGAACGTTGTTCGATTTGATTTAAAAATCGAAACTCAAGGTGAGTGTTTTATAATGCTCACAACGTACTAAATATCTTTATGGTAGTTAAATTTGACATTATGAAGTGTTATGATTTTATTTGTCGTTGTTTGATAAAATTTAATTGTCATATAGATTGTCATTTGAATTAACCGTTGAAAATTAAATTGATAGTTAAATTGAAATTAAAATTGAATTGCGATTGAATTACCTGACATTGATAACTATGAAATTGCCATGAATTGTATTGTCTATTGGATGATGTATTTCGATGGATGTTATTGGTCGATATTTTAAATGTTTGGATGTTTACTTGCTTATATATACACTGTTATGCATACATATGACACCGTGATTTTGTTAAGTGATATATATTCATCCCTGACATTTAATTGAAATAACTAACCACTTGGCCATAGGTTAGAGAATTATATACGGACACCGGGTTGGTTAAATTAAATGATTTTAAAAGTTGTTTTGAAATTATTTAAATGAATTGATTTAAGAATAAAAATCTAATTTATGGAAATTGAATTATTTTGAATTGAAGCTCGAGATGTTGGAATTTAAACTTGGTAAATGAAATGGATTAATTATTCGAAGTTTAGATTTTTAAGAAAAATTGAAATATGGCGTAAAGTTTCGAAAGTCGATTTGTTTTAAAAGATTGGACTTTTAATCGAACTCTGAATATTTCTAAGAAAATTTATATGAAATGATATTTCAAGTTTGAGTTTGGAATTGAAAATTAATTTGAAATTGAGATTTAATTAATTTGGAATTTAATTGAAATTCAAAGAAATTTGTGAATTGGACTAAATTGAAACTATTGAATTAAATTTGAAGATAAAATTGATTTGAATAGGATTTGAACTGAAATTGATTTGGAATGTAATACTTAAATGAATTCTTGAAATCCGAATGTTAATCTAAGTTTATTGAATTGGAATTGTTCCAGAAATTAAGTAAACTACTTAATACGGATGTTTAATTTGAAGTATATTCTAATTTGAATACGAAATGGTTTTAAAGCGAATCTTATATTCTTATATAAACGTATGAGCTGTTTTGAAATGTGGAATATTTAAAGTTTCGAAATATATTGAAAGTGAAATTGTTTATTTTGTGGTTCAAATATGTATTTGAAATTGATAATTTGAAATGGTTTATTGAGAAGCTAAATCGAGTTGAAATTAATGATTTTGAAATCGAAATGAGATATTGAGGCGAAAATGATTTTGAAATCGAAATGAGATATTGAGGCGAAAATGATTTTTGAAATGAAATCGTATATTTTGAGTAAATAGGATGATTTTGGAAATGAATTTATTTGAAGTGAAAGTGATATCGTATTGATACGATTTTGAAATTGAAATGAGATGTTGAGGCGAAAATGATTTTTGAAATGAAATCGTATATTTTGAGTAGATATGATGATTTTGAAACGGATTTGATCTTTGAAGCGAATATGATATTTTGATAATCAATGATGAATTGATTTTGAAAATGTAAAAGATCCAATCGGTGTGAAAAATATAACGTAGTTATTAAAGAGACCGGGATCGGATATGGACATACTCTCTGTCGATACCGAAAACCACTTTAATAACTATTATACGCGGAGTGTTGATCCAGAATGAAGTGGATGGTTTGGCGAACACGTTGACTGAAGAAAGAGAACGATTTTGGATGACCCCTGACATGACTAAAACAGGAGCCGCGCCGGGCCATTGAGGATCGCCATCTCTAGCGGACACACTCCTTCGATACCATGTCTATTACTTTTGTGATTCGATTTGGGTGCACCCCGCGATTTGGGAGTGTTGTTTCGCGGTGTTGGGGTAGTAGCTGCTATGCCCAACATCAGTCCGGATCACGCAACTACTAGTATCCTAGTTGGTATTGCCTCATGTACCTTGTCATACTGATTATCCTATTCGCGACCACTACGATTTTGGTTTGTACCTTTAGTATATGGATTGCCCTCTGGTGACTTCCGGTTTTGGGGAAACTACGGTCTTGTATATGCTCTTGGGAATATAAACTGTGTTAAGGGTGGAATGGGCCATGGCTTAACGCTATTTTAATACTTTTACTTTAATGTAGACATATTATAATAGCGTATTGTACTACATAGTAGATAGTTTAACGGATCCTTGAGAGATGGAAAATCCCGTAACATCTCTTAAGTTATTGCACTCACGTTGACACTGGATAGGAGATGTCAAACCCCGTAAACATCTCTGACGCCGTCACACTCATATTTTCTTATTCGATTTGACTTACATGAGATATTTTAGTCCTGACTCGAGTGTTTTGTCTTTTCATTACGCTCGGGTCAGCCTGAGCATTTCAGATAAGGTTGAAGATCTATTTTGGAGGACGAAGACGGGGTTTGGTATTACATCATTTGTATTCTACTACCATATTATTTTTCCGCTACATTATTGTATTATCTCTGATATGTATGTAACTATGATTTATGATGTATAATAATAATCAAATTTATTTATTTAACAGCTTCATGAACTGTTATTTTATTATTATATCTTGTTCCTTCCGCTGCAAGATTCTGAGTTTGCTTCTGTTCTTTCTTTCCTTTTCTTATTTAACCCCAATAACCATCTGCCTTTTTGAACGGTTTGAGTTGGACATGTGTGGATTATTGTCGACTTGAACGGTCAAAAATGCGGGTCATTACAAAATATTTATATACTTATCTCATCGGTATAAGTATATTCTTAAACCATTTTACTTTCTACTCTTGGAAAATTTTACCATGTACAATACAATGGCATAGGTATGTTCATAAAAATTAATGAAAGATTTCCAATTTCAAAATCATATTAAATGGATCAAAAACAATGTCATTCAAAATATTGTTTACTGTAAACCAAAACCATTTATTCTTTGGTGTTAAGTATGAAAATAGGCTTCTGTTTGCAACCAAATTGGCCACAAACACCCAAGAACAAATTTATGTAGTGGAATAAATGAAGTGTTGGAATCTCGATTTTACATCATTTTGATTGTGACAAACTATATAAATAAATATTTGTGCGTACTAATCGCTTATGTAGGAGATTTGATGCATATTTATATTCAGAATATTTTGAAGCTGATAGTCCTTTGTCTAGAGTCTTTATATTATTTAGAAATATGTTAAAATCTCTCCTGAAATGATATATATATATATTTATATATAAACATATACACACATGCACTACCCTGCACAAAAGGCTGAAACAGCCGCTGAATGGATTCATTCAGCCGTCTTATTGCTGAAACAATTTTATTGTTTCACAATATTCAGCCAGCTGAATGACTTTATTCAGCCGACTGAATTAGGCCAAAATTTGCCTATTTCTTTGCTGTTTTCGATTTTATCAAATTCAGAAGGTTGAATAAATATTTTCTGCCGGCTGAATATTTTCAACAGCTATTTTCATGAAAAGACACTTCTCTTCATCGAAGAGAAAAATCTTCAAATCAACAGTTGCACATGTTTCTTTTCAACGTTATCTTTCATCAATGGTTGCAACTTTTTAATCTCTATAAATAGATTTCATAATTCAACAAACAATCAACTTAACTGATTTTAATATTCTTGAATTCTTATCTCTCAATCTATTTTCAATTTGCACTCTAACTACATACAAACTTTGATCGTTGATCACTCCATCTTCCACATTTCTCAAGCATATTACACTATATATCAAAAAGGAGAAGTTTATAGAAAGATTGTACTTAATTGACTTATCAGTGCTATTTAAAGAGAATACTACAGTTAGATACTTTTATTTGTAAAAAGTCCTGTTCGGTTGCTCAACCGGTAGAAGTCCTATTCAGTTGCTTAGGCGGTAAAAGTCCTGTTCGGTTGCTCAGGCGGTGTAATCCTATTCCTCCGGGTTAAGTGAGGGTTGCTAGTTTAATTCCAGAAGAAGTCTAGGACTAGACGTAGAATGGGAGTTCAAACCAGTAAAAAAATCTCTGGTGTCATTTTCTTTACTGCTTTAATTATTTACTTACTTAGTTTATATTCCGCACAAAGTAGTTTATCCATATTACATGATCCTATAGCTTTTCATTTGGTATCATAGCAAGGCCACCATATAACCGTAACATAGTCATCTGATATTGTTTTAATATTGAAAACAACACCAGCACTATTTCTAACACTACTTTTTAGAAGGACAATCTATTGCACGACCACCTCTATTTAATGGAATGAACTATAACTATTGGGCTACTAGAATGAGAATCTATATACAAGCAAGTAGTTATGAAACCTGGAACATTATGTAATATGAATATATTATTCCTACTACTGAATATTCAACATGGTCTAACACGCAAAAATTAGATGCTACTGCAAATGCTAAAGCTATGAATATGTTATATTGTGCATTAGAAAAAAATGAGTTTAATAGAATAAGCATGCGTAAAACTGCTCATGAAATTTGGCGTACACTTAAAGTTACACATGAAGGAACTAATAAAGTCAAACAAAGTAAAATTTCTTTGCTCAAAAATCAGTTCCAGAATTTTAAAATGAAGCAAGATGAGACTATAATTGAAATGTATTCTAGATTTCAAGATATATATCATTCTTTGATAGCATTAGGAGAAACTTACACAGAGTTTGATATTGTTTCAAAAATCCTCAACTCACTAACGGATGAGTGGGAACGAAAAGTCTTAGCAATCGAAGAAGCTAATGACATTTTGACCATAAAACCAGAAGAGTTGATTGGAAATTTAATGTCTTATGAAGTTAATCTCCAGGCAAAACGAGTACAGGCTCAAGATAAGAAAAATATAGCATTCCAGGAATAAAAAGATGAATCAGATTCAGACGAAGAAGATATGGCAATCATTGCTAAAAATTTCAAAAAGTTTTTGAAATTTAGAAAGACCAACAAATTTAGAAACAACAAGAACAGCTCCAACAACAATAACAACACCAACAAACCATCATCGTCTGCTCTAGAATGTTATGAATGTCATAAGAAAGGTCACATCAAGAAAGACTATCCTGAGAAAAAGAAAGACAAATATAAGCACAAAAAGGACAAATTCAAGAAGAAAGCTTTCTCTGTCACATGGGACGATACAGAATCATCTTCATCATCAGAAAGTGACTCGGACAGTGATTCAGAACAAGCCAACATTTTCTTTATGGCTACAAAAGATAAGGTAAGTGATCTAACTTTTAATGACCTTTTGGAAATCAATTCAGAATTACTTGACAAACTAAAAGGCAAAAATAGAAAGTACAAAGAAACTCTTGAAAAATTGAATAGAACTGAAATCGAAGTAGAAATGCTAAGAGATGAAAAGAAAATTTTAGAAAAACTTCAAGTTTCTCAAGAATCTTGTTCTAATATGACATCTCAACTTTCTCTGCTAAGTCAAGAGATAAAAACTCAGAAAGAAAAGAATGATGCTTTATTAATTGAAAATCATGACCTTAAAGAAAATATCAAGATTTTAGGGTTAGATAACTCTAGCTTTAAAAAAAAGTTAGAAGACATTACTAAAAATGTTTTTGATTTTAATAAAAGGGGAGAAAATCTTTCCACAATTATAGAAAATTCTCAAACTGTTTCAAATAAAAGAGGACTAGGATATAAACAATCCTCTAAAATTATTCCAAAGAAAAAGAATTCTTTATATAAAAGGAATAATAAAGTTGAAAAACCTAGTTCTAAAATTTCAAATTTTACTAAATCAATTAAAATTTGTGTTCCAAAAACAAATAATTCTTCAATTAGAAATAAGTATATAGAATTTTTTATAAAAACCGTTCATAAAAACAAAGATTTTGTTTTCAAAAGGAATTCTAAATCCTCTTGGGTTTCGCTTCCTAAGATCTAACTTTTAGGACCCAAAATAAAAGGGTGGTTACCAATGTTTTCTCTATATTTTGCAGTTACCATCCAAAAAGAGAGGAAAATGGATACTAGACAGTGGTTGCTCAAAACACATGACATGAAATAAAGGGATGCTAACAAACATTAATTACTCAGATGGAGGTTCTGTCACATTTGGAGATAATTCCAAAGGATATGTCATTGGCAAAGGCGATGTGAGCAATAACGGTATATCTAATTTAGCTCTTATTATAGATGTCTTATTAGTTAAAAATTTCAACCATAATTTACTTAGTATCAGCCAATTGTGTGACAAAGGATTCAATATTTCCTTTTCTGAAAACAAGTGTAACATTTTTGATCAAAATAAAAATCTTATTTTTGAAGGTTTTAGAGATAAAAATATTTATGTTCTAAATGTGAGGAATGCGGAATATGGATCTTAAGGCTAGAATGAACACTAGAGGGGGGAGGGTGAATAGTGTTTATAAGAAATTACTAAAACTTTTTGAGTTATTGTTGATTTGTACACAAATGTATGCAATATTCAGACACAGATATAATCACAGAATCAAACACAGATGTAGATATAAAGTAAATGCAGTAAAGGAAAGAACACACCAGATTTTATACTGGTTCGGAGTTACCCTACATACAGTCCCGCACAACTAAGTACGGATTTCCTTTCAAAAGCAATTCAACAATTACAACCCTCGATTTCAAGGCCAAGAGGTACACCCTCCAGAATCATAATCCTCTGGGTAGAGATACTTGATTTTTGTGATATCCCGGAATTTTGGGCAAAATCAATTTAATAATCTGTATTAAAAATTAAATTGATTTGATAATTATTGTTAATAAGAGTTGAATTGATTTAATAATCCAGATTTAATAAATATTTAATTTGTAGATTTCATCTTTTAAAAGCTAATTAAATTGTTTTCTATTTATAATGTATATGTAATTGTATATATTGTAAATAGAAAAGCTTTGGATTGAATTTAACAAATAAAAACATAATTTTCAAATTCTAATATATTTTGGTAATTTGGGATTTATGATTTAATTTAATATAAAGCTTTTCAAAGTTATTTAATAAATAAATTATATGGTTTTTAAATACTCAAGATAAATGTTAATTGTTTAAATTTATTTTTAGCATTAAGTTTAAAATAGAAATGAATTAACTAAAAGGTTTGTTTTATTTTATTTTTGAATATAGCTTGCTAAATATGATTTGAATAATGTATATATATATATAGTTTAAAATACAATTTTACAAAAGAAACATTAATTCATTTGGTAAGATAAGTAAAATAAGTAATTTATATTAAGGGATAATTTCTTTTATAAATTATTAAGATTTGATAAATTGTTATTTTCAAATTAATGTGTAGCTATATATGTGTATATATATACAAGTTGATTGATTTTCTTCGATTAAAATTTGAATTTAAAAAGTTTTAAAGAATAGGTATTTAAAATATTTTGGATTTTAAAACATATATATATAAAAGCATAATTACTTTTAAGACAAGGGCTTAAACATAAAATCTCTTGTTTTTACATTTGTAAAATAATGTATTCATGCAAAATACATTTGTAAGCTAAGGATCACTTGTAGTTAACAAGTGGCAATCTTTTGTTTAAAAATTTAGACTAAAAATAATATTTCATTTAGAAGAAAATCTGTTTTCTCATTTTTCAGTTCAAACCTATTCTTCCTCCTCTTCATTTCTTTCCTATTCTCAAATTCTAAAACTAAGAAATTAAAACCTGTAAAATCTTCTCTCAAAAACAAATCTGAAATCAAACCATAACCCGGAACCATTGCCTAAAACCAGAAATCTAATTCAACAATCATGTAACCATAAGCCTGCATTTTAAAACTGAGATCAATTGCAAGTTTTAAAACCAAAAGCCTGAACTTCTTCAAACCTGAGATGAAGTCATTTCTGCATTGCAACTGCATTTCAATTCAAGCTGTGCACTTTTATTTCAATCTAGAAAGTAGCCTCTGCATGCAAGTTAAAGACCTCAGCAACATTCAAGTTTAAAGTTTTTTTAAAAGCAAGTTTTCAAAGGATTCACAAAGCTTTTTAAAACTGGTGCTCTGCTCATCAAAAATCAAGCTCTCTGCATTTAATTAATAAGGTGAGTAAACAAACTTTTCAAACCTAAAAGTCTTTTAATTTTAATACATGTGGTAGATCCGTGTATTAGTATAGTATATCATGTTGAATAGATGGATGGGTATGAATATATTTGTATACATATAAATTGTTCCTCTGTTTAATTTTTCCAGTAAGCTAACCTGCTTGATTTTACTTCTATGTCTTGATGATTGAATTGACAGTGGAAGTATATTATGAAAATGTTTGTTTAATGGTTTAATAGGCCTGCATGCTTGTATATATGTATATATATGTGTAAATTTGTGTGTGCATGTTTGTATGATATCATTGCTTCTGTTCATTGTTTCCAGTTTTTAAAAACCTGTTCAAAAATTCAAATTCCTCTTCCCATAATCTTCTATAGATTGTTATGTTAAAACAAAATACATTTAAAATTACCAGAACTTAATTTTAAAAATACTTGTAAGTATGGTTAACAAATAGTTTAACCTGGAACGAGAATATGCAGTGGGAAACTCAATATATGATAAAAATTCGATTTCCTAAATTATTTGATTTACTTACATAATCTAAATCGTTTTCGAAAACGATGATTTTTGAAATTGGAATCAAGATTTTTAACAATGTTTTGAAAGAGAAATCGTGGGATGAACGGAAATTGCATTTTGGAAAAATTCTGGTGGTCGGAATATCTTGGATGGTCTCGTGATCGAAGTTGAAGCTTCCTGGTAGGTTTGGAAGTTGAAGAAAAATGCTAAGTAAAATTCTAATTCGCTATGGTGACGATGCGGCAATGATTTAGGGTTTTAACCCAGTTCTTAGTAGATCTGGGTTTCAAGGCAATTTCGCCGTCGACGTTGAAACGGATGGAGCCGGACGTAGGGAAATGGCTCATGGGTTATCGAAGAAGCTTGAGCCAGGATCGTATGGCCTCCGATGGCTTGAAGTGATCGAGCAAGGCAATTTTTCTGATGATGTTTGCTGAGTCAGTTGGGTCGAGATGACTCGATCTCGTTTCCAAGTTTAATTCAGGTTTCTAGATGATCGTAAGACCTAAGGGGATGGTCGTAGACTCGTGGAAGGCGGCGAGGTGGGCTGAAGTTCATCGGAGCTCCGGTATACGTGCACGTGCACGTTTGTGATATCTGGAATTGGTTGGTTTGGGGAAGGAAGGATGAGCTCGGGATGGTCTCGGGGGAAACGAGGGTGTGACTCGAAGTAAGCAGGTGATTGCGAGAACTCGAAGTAGACTCGGGAATTTTGTTCGTTAGCTCGGGTTTTTGGTGAAGTTAGGTTGTCTGGAGTAAAAGTTCTAATTCCAGATTTTATTTTAAGTATTTAAATAATTTATTTTAAAAAGCAAAATGGTTTCAAGTTTAAAAACAAATAAAACCAAGCTTTAAAATGATAAAGGTTTTAAGTTATTTAAATAAATTGTTTTCAAAGGAAAAACATTTAAAACAAATTTAAATGTGTATTTGAAATAATATTTAACTAAGTTTTTAAATACATTTAAAATAAATATGTTTTAGGGAAATGTTAAATTTAAGAATAGGAAATTATTAAACTAGTTTGAATAAGTTTCATAATTTCTAAGATTTATTTTGTTTAAATAAAATTTTATATCTTCTATTATATATTGATTTGCAAAAAGTTTTCAAATGGAAGTATAAAGATATAACTAAGTTTTGAATAAAGATAATGAATTTGTCTTTAAATTATTTAAGTTATGATTAATTAAGGATAATTAATTATTGAATTAATTAAAATATTTAATATTAATAAAATTTATTAGTATAATTAATTAAAGATGAGATTAATTAAAGATATTACTTAGAGTAAGTAATTAGTGGGTAGTTAATAATGGAACATTAACTAGTGATTAAGAAGTAATTAATTTAGGTAATTAAATTAAGTTAATTAATTAAGGTAATTAATTAAGGATAAACTTTGAATTTGATTAAGTGTTAATTACTTAATATAATTAATTAATATAATTAATTAAGTGAATTACTTAGTATAAGTAATTAAGGTGTAATTACTAAATGTAATTAATTAAAAAGAATAATTACTTTTTGGAAGTAATTAATGAAAGGTAATTAAGGATTAATTACTTAGATAATTAATTAAGGTTAATTAATGTGATTAATTAAGGTTAAAATTAATTAATGTGATTAATTAAAGATTAATGTAATTAATTACAGTTAATTAATTAATGAAGTAATTAAAGGTTAATTACTATATTTGATCAAGGATAATTAATTCAAAGGCTAATTACTTTAATGTAATTAAAAGATAATTAATCAAGGATGATTAATTGAAATGAAAAATTAAAGGAAAATTAATTAATTGATTTATAATTAATTAATGGTTAAGTAAGCAGGATTTATAGAATGAAGTAATTAATTTAATTCACTATAAATTGATTAGAGATGATAAATCATTACTTATGGATGGATAAATAGTATTGAATGTTATGCATGGTTGATATCTCTGATAAGATATATGCTGATCTATGATATGGATGTTTGGTTGAATTGTAATGATAATGTGAATTATCTGTTTGTAATGATAATGTAGATTATCTATTGAGTTATCTATCTGTGTATATAGATAAGAATCGAATTGTTTTAACCTTAAAACAACTTGGCCTTAAAAGATACGCTTTGGATTTCGATGAGACCGGGATCGGGTTTCCGTATACCGGATTTCCAGGTCTGGAGACCCGAATACCACATCGATCCAAATTAACGATAGGTCGTGAATCAAGTGAAGATGAAGATTCAGAGTGCAAGGGTTATTGTCGTTAACTCTGAGGGTGATTCCAAAACGAGTGTAACGAGATAATGCCTTCGGTTTCGTTCGAACCCGGAACGAACTTGTATGGATTGAATGCTTTCAGCACATCGTCAGGTGGACGATGAGCATTCTAAGTGATGTGTTCTTTTCTAAGGTAATCGTGACCTCAAGCCTCACAAACCGGGAATGGCTAAAACAGGGGAGGTGCAGCAAGGTTAGTGGGTAGCACCCAAGTAGGACAAGGTTACCTCTGTCTAGATGTCCCTTTCTATTTTCGACTTAGTGGTGCGGTTGCTGATCCCAACCGTGAGGTATCTTGTGCGGGAATTATCCAATAAGGGATGTTCCGACCTTGTGTTGCAGGGGATTGGGAGTGATCCTCGGTACGGTGATCTAGGCCACGTACTGTGACGGGCGGTACCCCAGTAGCCCTGCCATTGTATGGAATCCAAACTCCAATAAGTGCCGTACGTATTAGTTGTGCCCAACTATGTTGGAATGTGAGATGTAAGCATTTCAGCTATTTCTGTATTTTACTTGAAAACCCTAGACCCTATTATAATATAACTGGATTTCCTATCAAATGTTTTGGTTAGCGTAAGGTAAAAACTTTTCCATGTTTATGTGTGGGAAGTCTTACGTGATACCTTTGTTTTCAAAAGGTTTTGAAGTTAAACAATTTTAACCCGTTTACTCACACCAGACCCATGTCTGACCCAAGTGTTTATTTTCTGTTTTATAAACTCTTGGGTACTCAAATTTTTACGAGTAGCCAAGGGATTCAGGTTAGCTTTGACGAATCTATGGAGGAGATATGGAGCAGGAGGCTTCAGCATTCGTAGATATATAGTGTTCCGCTGTGTTGGTTTCTCTGAGTCTTTTGTTTGAGTTGTATCTTGAGTTGTATAATAGACAGAAATTTATAACTGTCTATTTTGTGATGTATAAGTTGTGTACTCTGATTATGTAAAGACTATGTAATAGTTATGTGATATATTATATTTTGTTCCGTTTCCGCTGTGAGTATTTGTGTTTGTTTCTTTTCTCTTCTTCTCTTTTCTACTTCTCACCCCTTTCTTTCTTATTAACGATGCGACTTTCTATGGAGAGAAAGCCGGGTCGTTACATATGGTATCAGAGCATAGGTTGAGCGAATGCCTAAGCTTTTGGTTAAGTGAATATCGGAGCACTAGGTTGAGTGAATACCTAGGTTCGGAAGGGTTGTTCATTAGAGATAGGATCTGTAGCAACCTGTTTGAGTCCGAGTGTATATATATATACGAGAGCGCGTATTTGTTAGTTATATAAAATGGTTTTATATTGTGTTAATTGATCGGTTGGGTGGTATATGGATTCTGGTCAATACGAGTAGCTAACGTTATTGATAGGGATCTCTAAACACTTGGACCAGGCCAACGGACACAATATTGTTTTAAAAAAGGTAGATGAAATAATTTTACCCAGATATAATTTCTATATAAAAAAGTATCATTTTAAATATATATATTTATGTATTTCTACCTATTTATTGGGTTACCTGTTCGGGTTTTCCAATATAAGTTATAAAGGTAGATAAGGTGGTAGTGTGTGTAACACAATTACCAATAGTTGGAGTTTGAATGTTTGAGGTTGGAAGTATATATCGAGACTGTAAACCCAATACCGTCTCGAGTAAGCTTTGCTGTGGTGAAGGATTTCATCGATCTCCGAAGGAAACTGTAATGGTTCGGAGTTTATCTTTGAAGTTTGGATGAGTAAAGTTGGATCTGTCGGTTGAACAGAAGCGAGTGATGGTACCTTGATACCTCAGGTAATAGTAGCTGTATGATGAGATACAGTGACGATGGATGTTCCCGAAGATGTTTTCTTTGGAACAAGATTAAGGAAGTGTGAATGTTTCGGTGTTGTCGCTGAGTTCAGCACGGTGTTTCTGTTTGGTTTGGAGTCCAAGTTTCTCGAAGATCTTTGGAATAGGAAGTCCTTGGCATCAGTGTCAGCAGTGCAGCTCGGAGTATTCTGTGATGGCAGGAAGTTTTCTGGATGAGCAATTTTTCTGGAAGTGAAGTTCAGAAGCAGCAGAGTGGATCCATTTCTTCGATAAATTGGATAAATAAGTGTAAGCTGTTCTGATTGGTAAAGAGAGAACAGTCTGTTTGGAATTAGGATGGGTTGATCGCAAAAGTGACTTGCGATTGTCTGAGTGTTCTCTTGTGTTGTCAGAGTTTTTCTGGATGTCTTCAGAGAAGTCAGGAGTTGTTCGCATCTGAAGGTTGAGTTTTCTTATTGACTGGATTCCAGGAGTGATACCGTTGGTTCAGCTTAGTAAGGATGGTTCCTGGAGATAGAGTTTGGTGAAGCAGCTCAGATTTTGATGGAGTATCTAGGTTTCTTTATGGATTTATGGAACCATATTTCTGGGATGTGTTGTCCAGTTTCTGATCGTGTTCTTCATCAGCATTTTCTTCTGCTCCAGATCAGAGTTGTGCAGCGAAAGCAGTTTGGCGAATGCTCCTGTTTGTCTTTTCTGGATTGAAGGAGTAAGTTTAGTCTTCTGTTGTTTGAAGAGTAGAATTGGTGTCTTGGGTTTAGGTTGATCTTGGAAAGATCATTGTGTTGGGTTGTTTTGATTCAGTTTGTTTCTAGAGGCATCAGCGAAAGGTGAGCTGATCAGAAGGTTGTAGGCAGCCCAGGATCGTCTGAAGAATTTTGTGGACAAGAGACGAAAGAATTTGGATTGCGAAGATGGAGATTTGATTTTGGATAAGTTTTCTCCGATCGAAGGAGCTATAAAGATTTGGTAAGGCCGGAAAGTCAGCTCCGAGGTATTTTGGTTCTCTTCTGTGTTCTGGTTTGGATAAGAGCTTGGTCTACAGAATTGAATTGCCAGTTTGGATAACTGAGATTTAATGTATTTCACGTATCTCAGAGGGAGGGAGTACGTGTTTGATCTATCTCTGCTTTTGGAACCAGCAGTTCAAAGAGATTTGGTTATTGAGTCGGACTCGTCTGTAGTCTGATATCCTGTTTAGTTTTGTAGTTCTAGATGAGTAGGAGCTTTGTAGCTTCGTAGTTTAGATTGTTTGAAGAGCGAGTATCTCGGTATATATATATATATACTTGGGGAAACTCGAGGAAATTCTATCCAGAATTTTGTTTGGATAGTTAGAATTGTTTGTTTGGATGATTGGTTGCTATGGTTGTTAGCATATGATTGACATATGCTTGTGATTTAAAATTAAATCTTAAATAGATTATTAAATTACCTTTGTTTTAAATTTCGGGGACGAAATTATTTTAAGGGGGGAGGAATGTGATATCCCGGAATTTTGGGCAAAATCAATTTAATAATCTGTATTAAAAATTAAATTGATTTGATAATTATTGTTAATAAGAGTTGAATTGATTTAATAATCCAGATTTAATAAATATTTAATTTGTAGATTTCATCTTTTAAAAGCTAATTAAATTGTTTTCTATTTATAATGTATATGTAATTGTATATATTGTAAATAGAAAAGCTTTGGATTGAATTTAACAAATAAAAACATAATTTTCAAATTCTAATATATTTTGGTAATTTGGGATTTATGATTTAATTTAATATAAAGCTTTTCAAAGTTATTTAATAAATAAATTATATGGTTTTTAAATACTCAAGATAAATGTTAATTGTTTAAATTTATTTTTAGCATTAAGTTTAAAATAGAAATGAATTAACTAAAAGGTTTGTTTTATTTTATTTTTGAATATAGCTTGCTAAATATGATTTGAATAATGTATATATATATATAGTTTAAAATACAATTTTACAAAAGAAACATTAATTCATTTGGTAAGATAAGTAAAATAAGTAATTTATATTAAGGGATAATTTCTTTTATAAATTATTAAGATTTGATAAATTGTTATTTTCAAATTAATGTGTAGCTATATATGTGTATATATATACAAGTTGATTGATTTTCTTCGATTAAAATTTGAATTTAAAAAGTTTTAAAGAATAGGTATTTAAAATATTTTGGATTTTAAAACATATATATATAAAAGCATAATTACTTTTAAGACAAGGGCTTAAACATAAAATCTCTTGTTTTTACATTTGTAAAATAATGTATTCATGCAAAATACATTTGTAAGCTAAGGATCACTTGTAGTTAACAAGTGGCAATCTTTTGTTTAAAAATTTAGACTAAAAATAATATTTCATTTAGAAGAAAATCTGTTTTCTCATTTTTCAGTTCAAACCTATTCTTCCTCCTCTTCATTTCTTTCCTATTCTCAAATTCTAAAACTAAGAAATTAAAACCTGTAAAATCTTCTCTCAAAAACAAATCTGAAATCAAACCATAACCCGGAACCATTGCCTAAAACCAGAAATCTAATTCAACAATCATGTAACCATAAGCCTGCATTTTAAAACTGAGATCAATTGCAAGTTTTAAAACCAAAAGCCTGAACTTCTTCAAACCTGAGATGAAGTCATTTCTGCATTGCAACTGCATTTCAATTCAAGCTGTGCACTTTTATTTCAATCTAGAAAGTAGCCTCTGCATGCAAGTTAAAGACCTCAGCAACATTCAAGTTTAAAGTTTTTTTAAAAGCAAGTTTTCAAAGGATTCACAAAGCTTTTTAAAACTGGTGCTCTGCTCATCAAAAATCAAGCTCTCTGCATTTAATTAATAAGGTGAGTAAACAAACTTTTCAAACCTAAAAGTCTTTTAATTTTAATACATGTGGTAGATCCGTGTATTAGTATAGTATATCATGTTGAATAGATGGATGGGTATGAATATATTTGTATACATATAAATTGTTCCTCTGTTTAATTTTTCCAGTAAGCTAACCTGCTTGATTTTACTTCTATGTCTTGATGATTGAATTGACAGTGGAAGTATATTATGAAAATGTTTGTTTAATGGTTTAATAGGCCTGCATGCTTGTATATATGTATATATATGTGTAAATTTGTGTGTGCATGTTTGTATGATATCATTGCTTCTGTTCATTGTTTCCAGTTTTTAAAAACCTGTTCAAAAATTCAAATTCCTCTTCCCATAATCTTCTATAGATTGTTATGTTAAAACAAAATACATTTAAAATTACCAGAACTTAATTTTAAAAATACTTGTAAGTATGGTTAACAAATAGTTTAACCTGGAACGAGAATATGCAGTGGGAAACTCAATATATGATAAAAATTCGATTTCCTAAATTATTTGATTTACTTACATAATCTAAATCGTTTTCGAAAACGATGATTTTTGAAATTGGAATCAAGATTTTTAACAATGTTTTGAAAGAGAAATCATGGGATGAACGGAAATTGCATTTTGGAAAAATTCTGGTGGTCGGAATATCTTGGATGGTCTCGTGATCGAAGTTGAAGCTTCCTGGTAGGTTTGGAAGTTGAAGAAAAATGCTAAGTAAAATTCTAATTCGCTATGGTGACGATGCGGCAATGATTTAGGGTTTTAACCCAGTTCTTAGTAGATCTGGGTTTCAAGGCAATTTCGCCGTCGACGTTGAAACGGATGGAGCCGGACGTAGGGAAATGGCTCATGGGTTATCGAAGAAGCTTGAGCCAGGATCGTATGGCCTCCGATGGCTTGAAGTGATCGAGCAAGGCAATTTTTCTGATGATGTTTGCTGAGTCAGTTGGGTCGAGATGACTCGATCTCGTTTCCAAGTTTAATTCAGGTTTCTAGATGATCGTAAGACCTAAGGGGATGGTCGTAGACTCGTGGAAGGCGGCGAGGTGGGCTGAAGTTCATCGGAGCTCCGGTATACGTGCACGTGCACGTTTGTGATATCTGGAATTGGTTGGTTTGGGGAAGGAAGGATGAGCTCGGGATGGTCTCGGGGGAAACGAGGGTGTGACTCGAAGTAAGCAGGTGATTGCGAGAACTCGAAGTAGACTCGGGAATTTTGTTCGTTAGCTCGGGTTTTTGGTGAAGTTAGGTTGTCTGGAGTAAAAGTTCTAATTCCAGATTTTATTTTAAGTATTTAAATAATTTATTTTAAAAAGCAAAATGGTTTCAAGTTTAAAAACAAATAAAACCAAGCTTTAAAATGATAAAGGTTTTAAGTTATTTAAATAAATTGTTTTCAAAGGAAAAACATTTAAAACAAATTTAAATGTGTATTTGAAATAATATTTAACTAAGTTTTTAAATACATTTAAAATAAATATGTTTTAGGGAAATGTTAAATTTAAGAATAGGAAATTATTAAACTAGTTTGAATAAGTTTCATAATTTCTAAGATTTATTTTGTTTAAATAAAATTTTATATCTTCTATTATATATTGATTTGCAAAAAGTTTTCAAATGGAAGTATAAAGATATAACTAAGTTTTGAATAAAGATAATGAATTTGTCTTTAAATTATTTAAGTTATGATTAATTAAGGATAATTAATTATTGAATTAATTAAAATATTTAATATTAATAAAATTTATTAGTATAATTAATTAAAGATGAGATTAATTAAAGATATTACTTAGAGTAAGTAATTAGTGGGTAGTTAATAATGGAACATTAACTAGTGATTAAGAAGTAATTAATTTAGGTAATTAAATTAAGTTAATTAATTAAGGTAATTAATTAAGGATAAACTTTGAATTTGATTAAGTGTTAATTAATTAATATAATTAATTAAGTGAATTACTTAGTATAAGTAATTAAGGTGTAATTACTAAATGTAATTAATTAAAAAGAATAATTACTTTTTGGAAGTAATTAATGAAAGGTAATTAAGGATTAATTACTTAGATAATTAATTAAGGTTAATTAATGTGATTAATTAAGGTTAAAATTAATTAATGTGATTAATTAAAGATTAATGTAATTAATTACAGTTAATTAATTAATGAAGTAATTAAAGGTTAATTACTATATTTGATCAAGGATAATTAATTTAAAGGCTAATTACTTTAATGTAATTAAAAGATAATTAATCAAGGATGATTAATTGAAATGAAAAATTAAAGGAAAATTAATTAATTGATTTATAATTAATTAATGGTTAAGTAAGCAGGATTTATAGAATGAAGTAATTAATTTAATTCACTATAAATTGATTAGAGATGATAAATCATTACTTATGGATGGATAAATAGTATTGAATGTTATGCATGGTTGATATCTCTGATAAGATATATGCTGATCTATGATATGGATGTTTGGTTGAATTGTAATGATAATGTGAATTATCTGTTTGTAATGATAATGTAGATTATCTATTGAGTTATCTATCTGTGTATATAGATAAGAATCGAATTGTTTTAACCTTAAAACAACTTGGCCTTAAAAGATACGCTTTGGATTTCGATGAGACCGGGATCGGGTTTCCGTATACCGGATTTCCAGGTCTGGAGACCCGAATACCACATCGATCCAAATTAACGATAGGTCGTGAATCAAGTGAAGATGAAGATTCAGAGTGCAAGGGTTATTGTCGTTAACTCTGAGGGTGATTCCAAAACGAGTGTAACGAGATAATGCCTTCGGTTTCGTTCGAACCCGGAACGAACTTGTATGGATTGAATGCTTTCAGCACATCGTCAGGTGGACGATGAGAATTCTAAGTGATGTGTTCTTTTCTAAGGTAATCGTGACCTCAAGCCTCACAAACCGGGAATGGCTAAAACAGGGGAGGTGCAGCAAGGTTAGTGGGTAGCACCCAAGTAGGACAAGGTTACCTCTGTCTAGATGTCCCTTTCTATTTTCGACTTAGTGGTGCGGTTGCTGATCCCAACCGTGAGGTATCTTGTGCGGGAATTATCCAGTAAGGGATGTTCCGACCTTGTGTTGCAGGGGATTGGGAGTGATCCTCGGTACGGTGATCTAGGCCACGTACTGTGACGGGCGGTACCCCAGTAGCCCTGCCATTGTATGGAATCCAAACTCCAATAAGTGCCGTACGTATTAGTTGTGCCCAACTATGTTGGAATGTGAGATGTAAGCATTTCAGCTATTTCTGTATTTTACTTGAAAACCCTAGACCCTATTATAATATAACTGGATTTCCTATCAAATGTGTTGGTTAGCGTAAGGTAAAAACTTTTCCATGTTTATGTGTGGGAAGTCTTACGTGATACCTTTGTTTTCAAAAGGTTTTGAAGTTAAACAATTTTAACCCGTTTACTCACACCAGACCCATGTCTGACCCAAGTGTTTATTTTCTGTTTTATAAACTCTTGGGTACTCAAATTTTTACGAGTAGCCAAGGGATTCAGGTTAGCTTTGACGAATCTATGGAGGAGATATGGAGCAGGAGGCTTCAGCATTCGTAGATATATAGTGTTCCGCTGTGTTGGTTTCTCTGAGTCTTTTGTTTGAGTTGTATCTTGAGTTGTATAATAGACAGAAATTTATAACTGTCTATTTTGTGATGTATAAGTTGTGTACTCTGATTATGTAAAGACTATGTAATAGTTATGTGATATATTATATTTTGTTCCGTTTCCGCTGTGAGTATTTGTGTTTGTTTCTTTTCTCTTCTTCTCTTTTCTACTTCTCACCCCTTTCTTTCTTATTAACGATGCGACTTTCTATGGAGAGAAAGCCGGGTCGTTACAATTTTCGGGCAATAAGTTCACCCAATTGATTTCTCAAGACTACAATCACACCTTTTCTCACTTGATTGATTTCCAAGGCTACAATCACACCTTTTACTCTATTGATTACAAAGAAAGCCTATAACTCTGAATAACACTGAGGATCTTGATGAGATAGTGACATAGAATCAAACCAAAGATTACCTAGTTAGATTCAATATTGATTTCGGCTGAGTAATGGTAAGAATATGTATAAAGAAATGTGGAAGAAGAAGAGAAGTGAAAAACCAAAAAATCTATATTCAAATTCGTTGAAACTAACCCATATTTATAGAAGAACAACAGCCATGTCCATTCGTGAAAGGTTATGGCGAATAGACACTTCTTTTGAAATTCAAATTTTTGAATCTAACGGTCACTATGTCGACATGGGGTACTAGGGCATGTCGACATCCCAAAGCATTTTTTGAAGATTTGATTTTCTTTGAAAATAACCTTTATCTTATATTAAAAACTATTTAAACTTCATAAATATACTTGACTATAGATAAAATACATAGATAAATATAGAGAATAATATATATAAAATTTTACTATAATTTTCTATTTAAACCTAAGTATAAATATATTTTAATTAAAAGATAGTTTAAAACAAGAGTTTATTAAAAAAAAAAACAAAGAATATTTTAAGGCTAAAACATCTTTTTGAAAATCATTTGAAAAGATAATTTTTAAGGCTAAGACATTTTGAAAAGCAGTTTTGAAAATTATTCTGAAGTAGTTTTGAAAATCATTTTGAAGTAGTTTTGCAAGCTTCTTCCTGCAAAATATCTCATCATATCAGGACTCGAGAACTTGTACAAAACCAGGATGTTCGTGGGTTTGTAAGCCACTTGTCGTAGGTTTGTAAGCTACTTGTCGTGGGTTTATAAGCCACTAAAAAGGTAGAAATGGGTTCCATCCCAAAAGAAAAATGGAGTGAAGATTCCAGTGCTATTATGAAGTTTTAACATAATTCTAGACTCAATACTTATCTTGAAATCTTGAACTCTTGATAATCTTGATACTCATGAGCCTTCAATCTTGATATCTTGAATCTCTACACTGTACAATCTTCATTCTTTGTACCTGCATGGTTAAATCCTGCATATACATATATATCTAAACTATAATGTTAGTATTTATATTTTATAATCTTATTCTAAGGTTGTTGTCATCAAAACCATCACCTCAAGGACTAACACTAAATATAAATATAAATCATAATACAAATATGTGTTTAATAGCCAAAGAAAATGATCCTTGGTTATGGCACAAAAGATTTTGTCATATTAATTTCAAAACTATAAATAAATTATCTAAAAATAATTTAGTAAAAGGTTTACCAAAAATGAACTTTAAAGTAAACAATATTTGTGATGCTTGTCAATTAGGAAAATTATCAAAATCATCCTTTAAATCAAAGAAAAATATTTCTACTGTACAACCACTAGAACTATTACATTTAGATCTCTTTGGTCCAACTCAAATTCAATCTATAAATCATAGTAATTATGTGTTTGTTATAATAGATGATTTCTCAAGATATACTTGGACTATTTTCCTAAAAAATAAAAGTGATACTTTTGAAAATTTAAATTTTTTTGCAAAGAGAATTCAAAATTTCAAAAATTAAAAATATTAGAAGTGATCATGGAGGTCAATTTGAAAATGAAGCTTTTGAACATTTTTGTAATAAAAAGGGAATTTATCATAATTTTTCTTTTCCTAGAACACCACAACAAAATGGAGTTGTAGAAAGGAAAAATAGAACGTTACAAGAATGTGCAAGAACTTTGTTAAATGGAAGCACATTACCAAAACATTTCTAGGTAGAAGCTGTAGCTACTACTTGCTATGTTCCAAATCATGTTTTCATCCGACCTTTAACAAAACACACTCCATATGAACTTTTTCATCAAAGAAAACCAAACATTTCGTATTTTAAAACTTTTGGTTCAAAATGTATTATCTTAAACACAAAAGATTAGCTTGGAAAATTCAATCCAAAATCCGATGAAGGAATCTTCGTAGGATATTCAGAACGTAGCAAAGCTTATCGAAATTTCAATAAAAGAACAAAAACAATCGAAGAAACACTTCATGTTTCATTCGACGAAAATTTAAAATTTAATAAAATTTTTGAGAATGATGAAGATATACCAAAGACGGTTACAAATACGGTTACTCAAAATAATTTTAAAGAAGATGAAAACATTGTTTATAATTTTTAAGAAAATGAAAACATTGTTCATAATGAAAATGAATTAAGATCTCCTCCTAGGATTTTACGAGATCACTCAGTAGAAAATGTCATAGGAGAAATTGATTCACATGTTAGAACTAGAAATCAACTTAATCAAATGGGCCATGTAGCTTTTCTTTCTAAAATCGAACCTAAAAATGCAAAAGAAGCATCTACTGATGACTATTGGATTATAGCTATGCAAGAAGAGCTAAACCAATTCGAACGAAACGAAGTTTGGGAACTAGTTCCTAGACCAAGTGATCAAACATTCATTGGTACTAAATGGGTCTTCAAAAATAAAGCAGATGAACAAGGTAATATAACTAGGAATAAAGCTAGATCAGTTGCACAAGGATATAATCAAGAAGAAGGAATTGACTACGAAGAAGCATTTGCTCCAGTTGCACGACTTGAAGCAATACGTATCTTACTGGCCTTTGCATCTTTTCATAATTTCAAAATTTATCAAATGGATGTTAAAAGTGCTTTCTTAAATGGTTATATAAAAGAAAATATTTTTGTTGAACAACCTCCGTTATTCACACATGAAAAATTTCCTAACCACATCTATAAACTTAGAAAAGCCTTATACGGTTTAAAACAAGCACCCCGAGCTTGGTATGAACGTCTTAAGAGCTATCTAATAGATTATGGTTTTGAAATTGGGATGGTTGATTAAACTCCTTTTATAAAATGAACTAAAAAGGATATTTTAATTATTCAAATTTATGTAGATGATATTATTTTTGGCTCTAAAAATGAAAAATTATGTCAGGAATTTTCAAAAATAATGACCAAAGAATTTGAAATGCCGCATATGGGAGAATTATCTTATTTTCTTGGATTACAGATTAAACAAATAGAAAATGGAAATTTTATTAATTAAGAAAAATATTGTAATAATCTAATTAAATGCTTTAATATGGAAAATACTTCTACTAAACCAACTCCAATGAGTACAACAGTTCATCTCGATAGAGATGAAGATAGCAAAAGTGTTGACCAAAAATTATATCGAAGTATAATTGGATCATTACTTTATCTAACTGCTAGTAGACCTGACATAATGATGAGTGTTTGTCTATGTACTCGATTCCAAGCAAATCCTAAGGAATCACATATGCGATCAGTAAAACGCATATTGTGTTATCTAAGCAAAACCAAAGATTTTGGACTTTTCTATCCGAAAGAATGTCCTTTCGAGTTAGTTTCCTATAGTGACGCTGAATTTGAAGGATGTCGGACAGATCAGAAAAGTACTGGTGGGACTTGTCACTTCATTGGACAATCCTTAGTCTCTTGGTTTAGCAAGAAACAAAATTGTGTTTCACTTTCAACTTGTAAGGTAGAATATATTTCTTCTACCTTAGCTTGTGCTCAAGTCATTTATATGCAACAAACACTTCAAGATTTTGGTATTAATTTATCTAAATCAACAGTTTTTTGTGATAATACTAGTGTTATAAACTTATCCAAAAATCCTGTCAATCACTCACGAACTGAACATATTGACATACGTCATCATTTTCTTCGTGATAATATTGAAAAGGATTTATTCAGACTGGAATTTGTATCCTCTGAAAATCAATTGGCAGATATATTTACAAAACTTTTAAATGAAAATATCTTCATAAAATTAAGAAGAGAATTAGGAATTGTATCCATAAAGGATTTATAAATTTTTTTAATAAAAATATTTTTTAGACTCGAACTCGGGATCTCTTACTTGGAAATCGGGTGCTCTACCACTACACTACTCTTTTCTTTACAACTAAACTTGGTTTACATTCTATTTTTATTGTTTATTTTTTTAACCTTACATTTTTTTAACTTCTTTACAACCAATTTTTTCTCTGGTTCTTAACAACCTAACCACCAATCTTGTTTCTATTTATATGATCCTCCTTTTCATTCTTTTGAAATTAATTTAATAAAAAAATAAACTAGTTTCAACTCTCTTAATTAAAAATGTCTTCCCAGCACAACTCTGTATCCTCTTAATTGTCATATTCTTCTCCTAGTTCGGGATCAGTCAATTTACCTACTCCAACATCGATTTATGAACCAGTACTAATTGTTCCTCCTTCTACTCACATGGGTTTCACTCCACCCGGTAAAAGAACAAGACGGTCTCTATTTTTTGGTTCACCATCTACCAAAGAAAATATAGATGACATTCATCACTACCAAAGGGAAACGTTGGAATTACAGCACGAACTTTATTATGAACAAAAAGTTAAAGCCAAGCGTTTAAGCTTTTTGGAACAAGTCGCATTGAAATTCTGTGGTTCCTCATCCAAAAGCACGGTTCATCAACCGTCTCCTGTTTGTGCTCCATCCCGACGCAATCCTTGGGAACTATCACCGCATCATCCACCAATATCTCCGAATACATGGGAACGTGGCAATAGATGGTCACCACTCAGGCCATTTCAAGAGAACACAAAAATAGAGCCGAATGAATATCACACTCCAAGCTCCTCTTCCAAATCTGTTTTAAAGTTTTTTAATATGTAATCTTGTTTGTTTATTAAAAAATATTCACATTGTTCTTTTAATAATAATACTTGTTATAAAAATAAACGGCAACCATATGTTTTCACAAAATTCAGCCTGCTGTCTATACTCAAACAGATGGTTGAATATTATCCACGAATATTTTTTCCCAGATTCAGATGGTCGAATAACTTCAAACAACCATCTGAATAAGTTCAAAAATGAACTGTTTTCTTGTGGGAAGAAATTCAGACGGCTGTTTACAGTGAAACAGCCGATTGAATTCTTCCTAAGGCATTTTTTAACTAGGCCCTACACTTTTTCTTCCAACTTTACCCTTACTTTTCACCTACCTATACATTCATCTTTTCACCTTTTACCCATTCACTTTAGAACCCTAGCACATCTATTTCAAATTTTCATCTTTAACTCTACATTTTTAACCTCTAATGGCTCCTAGATCAAAACGCACAAGGGAATCTGCCTCCGGTCGTTCCGAAGATCATATTCCTCGATGGCTTTGGAATGATGTTGCAGTGTCCCGCTTCAATTCCATGAAAAATTCCAACATCTTTGAAGGTACTTTCATGAAGTTCCCGGATTTCACGGCTTACCAAATTAGAGAATTGGCCGAGCAATTCCACTTTGATAATCCCATAGGGTATGCTCCCAATAATGTTAGAATTAATCATCTTTTGATCAAACTTTTTCTTGCAATTCTAAATCTAGATCACCATAATTCTCAAAATTGACAAGATTGTGTTTGGTCAATAGTTTGTGGCACTAAAATCTTTTTGCCTTTACAAAGATTAGGCAATATTTGAAATTGTCCATTTCAAGGTGTTGATATAGATGATATTGAAGTTGATATGGATCATAGAGATGAAGTTTCACATCGTTTCTTGTCTGATTACCTTACCGATTTAAGTGCATTAAAATCTAGCACCTTAAGGCCACAAGCACGCCATATTCACCGTGCTTTCATTCGATCGTTACAACCTCGAACGGGAAGTTATGAAAAGGTTTATAAAAGAGATTTTCAAGCCCTCTATTCAATATACTCCAACCAACAAGTAAATTGGGGAAAAATTATTTTAGATGAATTTCAAGACATCACAATCCGAGAAAAATATAAAGCCATCCATTATGGCGCTTATATTATGCATATCTTACTCAACTTTGGCATTCCAATGCTCGACTCCGAATTTACAAGCATTAGTGAGTTAGGCGCAAAAACCTTAGGATTGATGGGTCTTCCTCACTGGCCTCCTCCACAACAAATCATTTCTTTTCAAGAATGGTCTCATAATGTTCAACAAGGTGTTCCACAACCTTGTGACACTAGTATTGCCTCCTCTTCGCATACCCAACATGAAGAAGAAGAGGGCGATGACTCCATTCAAGTTATTGGCCTGGAAACTTCCTCCAAACAAGCTATCATCACTCTCTCCCGAAATCAATCAAAACATCATCGGGAAATTAAAACTCCAGAAAAGAAGACAGAGAAGAAATTCAACTCCATAAAAGATTTTCTTAATAGGATATGGGATTAAATTTCTTGTTCGAGTTCTACATCCACCGAAGCTTACAACCCATCTCCCTTTCAATAGTCGTCTTCGAGTTCGGATTCTGATGATGATGAGCCTTTTGTCTCTATCTAATTTTATTTTATTTTTCTTTGTTTTTGCTTCAGTTTGTAATATATTCTTTTTTCTATGGTTCTCTATCTAGTTATTTATAAAATGTTGTATGAATATTGTTATTCTCTTTTAGTAATGATATCTCGAGTATGGGTTTTATTCCTTGCTTTACAATGTTTCTGTGCATTTATTTCTTTCTTTCTATCGATGACAAAGGGGGAGAAAGTTAGCTTAAATTATTGTGTATATTGATAGGGGGAGTAGCAATGTTAATGTAAGTATTTATGTAAATATATTATTTATATTTATATAGTTGTCATCATCAAAAAGGAGGAGAATGTTGGAATCTCGATTTTACATCGTTTTGATTATGACAAACTATATAAATAAATATTTGTGTGTACTAATCACTTATGCAGGAGATTTGATGCAGATTCATATTCAAAATATTTTGAAGCTGATAGCCCTTTGTCTAGAGTCTTTATATTATTTAGAAATATGTTAATCCTGAAATGATATATATATATAAAAACATATACACACATGCACTACCCCGCACAAAATGCTGAAAGAGCCGGCTGAATGGATTCATTCAGCCGTCTGATTGCTGAAACAATTTTATTGTTTCACAATATTCAGCCGGCTGAATGACTTTATTTAGCCGGTTGAATTAGGCCAAAATTTGCCTATTTCTTTGTTGTTTTCGATTTTATCAAATTTAGAAGGCTGAATAAATATTTTCAGCCGGCTGAATATTTTCAACAGCTATTTTTATGAAAAGACACTTCTCTTCATCGAAGAGAAACATCTTTGCACCTGTTTCTTTTCAACATTATCTTTCATCAATGGTTGCAACTTTTTAATCTCTATAAATAGATTTCAGAATTCAACAAACAATCAACTTAACTGATTTTAATATTCTGGAATTCTTATCTCTCAATCTGTTTTCAATTTGCACTCTAACTGCATACAAACTTTAATCGTTGATCACTCCATCTTCCACATTTCTCAAGCACATTACACTATATATCAAAAAGGAGAAGATTATAGGAAGATTGTACTTAATTGACTTATCAGTGCTATTTAAAAAGCATACTACAGTCAGATACTTTTATTTGTAAAAAGTCCTGTTCGGTTGCTCAGGCGGTAGAAGTCCTATTCAGTTGCTTAGGCGGTAGAAGTCCTGTTCGGTTGCTCGGGCGGTGTAAACCTATTCCTCCGGGTTAAGTGAGGGTTGCTAGTTTAATTCCAAAAGGGGTCTGGGACTGGATGTAGAACGGGAGTTTGAACCAGTATAAAAATCTCTGGTGTCATTTTCTTTACTACTTTAATTATTTACTTACTTAGTTTATATTCCGCACAAAGTAGTTTATCCATATTACACGATCCTATAGCACAGTCACTTTCATGAAGAAATTAAATGAAACAGAGGAGAATCATAAAATATCAAAGAAAACACAACAGAAAGCAAAAACAACAAGGATTATAGTGGTTCGGCATTGATTGCCTACGTCCGCTTTGAAAGTTCTCTTTATTGCTTCTCAATTCACTTGATTACAATTAAAAATAGTCAGAAATAACAAGAGATCAGAAAAGAATGGAGGGAGTTAGTTAAAATAAAGGTAGAGTTTAGCTAACAGCGTAAGAGTCCCTAAAATGGCCCTTTGTGCCTGTATTTATAGATGAAGGCGACCTCCAATCTGACTCAAACTTCGGCAACAGGACCTCCTCCACCATATGGGCCCACCATAGGAAGGGCTAGGCCCATCTCTCAATGGATAGAGATCGGTATCGATCCCTTCATGAGTTGAGTTTGTGCTAGCGATCCCTATGGTAGCTTTTTTATGGTCTATAATGATGGTGCTTCGAAGATCTTAGTTCTTGGACTTGTGGAGCTTAAGTTCTTGCAATATTTCAACTTGAATCTGGACTTGGTCTCGGCAATGCCAATCCCTTCTGATACCCCCTATATATGCCGATCCATACTCCATGAGTTATGCCCACTGATCCGTATCATACAAACCACATCATGCCAACCCTTATCCTTTGAGGATGCCATGCCGATCCATACCCTCCAAATACGTTATGCCAATCTATGTCCCTAGAATGTACTATGCCGATCCATGTCCCACTAGGGCATCATGCCGATCCCACTCTCACAAGCGCATCATACCGAACCCTTTGCCTCATAAGCCATGTCGATCCCTCTACATTCTCAACCAAACCAACTACCTTGCCAAATAGCTATGCCAACCTCCCACCATACTAAGTGTATACCGATCCCTCCGTAATCTCATCCAATTTGACTAATGTCCATGCCGATCGCTATTCCTACCAAGTTAAACTCCATAGTTCCCACATCCTACGTTGTCTATCTATTAACTCTATCCACCCTGGGCTGGATACAACTACCCAGACATTATATTTTGGTTACGTGGCTGATGTTTCATGATCATCCTTTTCATCATTAGCCAAGCCCGACCTCTGTAATCAGCCCTATGTAGCTGGGTCAAGGCATTGGGTAACACTTGCACCCCAAAGTACGTCTTGTGAGTAACACAACATGCTTTGAATTCGAAAGTCCTAGGCTCCCAGGAATAAGTCTATCCAACTTTCTGGTTAATCGTTGTTCCTTTATTAATCTTCGATGATAGAAGTTCAATGTCGTATTCCATTAGTATGCGTAGGTTTAGTCATGTGAGATTTACAGGCTTTCTTCTGATTTGACTTCAAACTTGATCGTTCCAAGCTAAAACGCCATTTCAGTAAATTTTAAAAGGTTGAATCATTTTCCATGCATGTTCACATACATGTTTCTATTGTTGGCTTTCGGAAATGCTCGGATGCCCACTGGCCTTTGCCAAGCTGTTTTATTCTGAATGCTTGCGTTTGTGGTCTAACCCTTACGATATCAGTCACCACTTGGTTTTCGGTTATCTGCCATTTTCTTCTACTTCCTTTTTTATTTCACACATATCCATCATTCGCGCATCTCTTTCCTTTTCTTTCATTTTATATTACATTATTACATATATTATTATTATTATTTTATTATATATATTTTTTATTTTTTTATATAGGAGGGATCGACATTCGGTATGCCGATCCCTTGGGGAGTCTGCGTGGATAGGGATCGGTATGCCTTGAGGCCGATCCCTTTTCAATCTTGTGACCGAGTCACTTGAGATGACCGGTTCCTCTTCCCCTTCCTTCGCCCATATGAAAACTCACAACCCCTCCCTTCTCTCTTCACTTTTCATTCTCCAGCACTTAAGCCCTTCTTTTTTCCTTTGCTCTTCACCTAGCCGAACAGTTTGAAAGAGAATAAACTTCTCCCACAAACTCAAATTCATGTGTGAGACCTCGTTTCCAATCTTCATCACCATCAATTCATCCTTAATCCAAGTTTCGACCACATACTTTATCTCAAACAGGTATGATTTCCTCTCACAATCACTGAATCATAGATTTTGGGGTTCACGTACGTTCGACCCTAGGTGAGTAAATCACTGGGCTTCGTTAGATTAGGTGAGGTTGAGGGAAGAGAAGAGGGCAGTGGAGAAGGAAGAAAGAGGAATAGGGAGGAGGAAGAAAGAGGGACGAGGGTAAAAGGAGGTAGAAGGAGGGTTCGGTTCTTGGTTGCTTGGTGATGGAATAGGGAATAGGGAATAGTTGGCGTTAGGGATCGGCGTAGATAAGAGCCTTACGAGGGGTCGATGTAGAGGTTTATACATAGGGATCGACCTAGGAATTGAGGAGCAGGGATCGTCCAGAAATTTTAAGTATATGGATCGGTATATAGGCCAGAGGGAAGGGATCAGTACTGAGAGTTCAAACATAGGGGTCGATTACGAGTAAAAAGGAAGGGATCGATATTCCTATATGAGTTGAGGTATAGGGATCGGTTATGTGGCTGGGGCATAGGGATCGACATATAACATAGGATCGATGTTGACTATAAAAACCAGTTTAACTCCAGTCATTCAAATGTTTAACTGTATACTGCCTTGCCCAAACATAAAATGGCCTAAAACAACGTGACTTGCATACTTTGACCGACATACTGCCCAACATGAACTAAGTAAAAAAAACTAGCTAAACAAACTTGAACAATGGACTTCATAATTCAGATAGCATCCGATCCTAAAGCTTTAGTTGCCGATCAACTTTCTCGTTAAGTGAGACGGTCAGCGATGACGGTCTCTCTGGACGAAACCCCCAAGTTTCGACATTTTACTTTCACTTCTCCGATTTTAAACTATTTATCTTTGTTCCACATTGCACTGCACTACTCCACACACCACACGGGGGGATCAAGTTTATATTTCTAATATTTATTGTCTACTGAGTATAGTTGACATAGATCTCAGGTCACACGGAGCGCTGAACCATAATGTCTTCTGAATCGGTCTTGAGATTAAGCTCCCATACCCTATTTGATAAACCTGCTCCAAGTCATCAAACAGAACAAGTAGAGGCGTCTAACCCGCAAACAAATCTCCTTTCCAACATCCCAGTCTTTCCTACAGAAGTTATTTACCCAGCTCCCGATGTCGTTGAGGGTGCTATCATCCTAAACAATCCGGTTGACTCATAAGTGTCTAGAATCGATGAAGCTGCTCTTCGTCGATTATGTTCTATCCATGGAATTCCATTCGAAGACGTTCTAGTTCCATCGAAGCAGGATAGACCTCACTTGCCCCCAGCAGGATATACTGCCTATAACAAGTTCATGTGATGGGCCGGATGCATGCCACCTTTCAACTCCTTTATTTGGGAAATGTTGAGATACCCGTGGATTGCTCCCTTTACATTCTCAACCAAACCAACTATCTTCATGTATGTCCTATTCCATCCACCAACTCCTGAAGACATCAGATACATCTACAATTTCAAAAGATGGACTGGGAGTCCTTCTTATTTCTTCCTTGAACCCTCGCCCAACTGCCAAGTCCTAATGGGCGCATGGAATGAGCTTTCTCTATTCAAACACGAATGGTTCTATGTACGGTGTCATTCTGGCTTTGCAAGGAGATGGTTGGAAGGACGTGAGTGCTACTTATGTCTTCGTCTTTAATTTAAAGATTCAAGTTGCAACTTTTTTCTTAATCATACTAACATTTCTAGTTCTATTAGGTGTCTGCTCTCGACCTGAAGGCGTCGAGTATTCCAGGGCCATCGCGGCCATTCATGCTACCTTCATTGAGGATCGGGATATCCAACTCCTTGTCACTGATGAGCTGCTCTCATTATTTGGGTTGTTGGAAGATGGCCGCAAAATTGGGCTTCTTGGTAGCAAAGTGGTTCCGAGAATTGTTGTCGAAAGAAGGGTAGAAGCAAGTGACCCCATGGTGCCCCCAGTTGAGGGAACCCGGGAATACATTGAAGAGGGATAGATAAGAGAATCTTTTTTATGTGGGGCTGAGAGGCGAAGGTGTAGGCCCTGGGAAAGCACCGGTAGTTGAAGCGCCACAGACCAGCCAAATGCAAACTACCCCGAATCGGAGAAAAAGGTTGGTGTACAAGTTGCGGAAGAGCAAGGCCGGGGCAAACCCAGAATTCGTCATAACCCCAATCGAAAAGGAATCATCTTCCCATCGAATGGAAAGTTCACTAAAGGGACTCTCTGACATTCCGATTTCGGATGATATATTAAATTACAACTTTACTAACATTGACGTCAAAAGGCTCAACTCTCCCACGAGAAGCAGCGAAGGCATGCAACCTTCCAACAAAGAGGAGGCAACTCCAATGAGTAAGCTTATGTTACTGGTCCGTCGGGGGGGGGGGACACTAGGACACACACAGACACTCTCACTCCACCATACACCTGTGGTTAATTCCTCATGTTACAACTTCTAATATGCTCCTATTTGATTCTTTTACAAATGCAATGTCACACTCTCACGCTTTTGACCATCTCTGGGGCTCCTCCACTCATTATCATTCGGGTGGAGATTCCGATTCTAGAAGATGCAAAGAAAAGATGATGGGCGAGACAAAGACTACTATTCTCGAGAGTCTTTTTCCTCATCCAAACCGAAGCCTCAACCACATGCTCCTCGCCATGACAATCAATCACACCTTCTCGCTTATAGCGGAGATAAGTCCTCATGCCAGGGCTCTTAAGATGATGCACCTCACGACCAACTCTCCGGGTCTTCCAGTTCAAGGCAATCACGTGAGCACCGTTTCGGCAAGCATCCGCTTGCTACTTCTGATCCGCTTCCACCGCTTCCCGCTCATGATCCAACCACAGCGGAAAAGTTGGCTGAACTCAAAGCCACTTTTACAGAAATCTGCTTTGACGGACTCAAGTTCCACCCCTCCATACATGTCATTCCTGGAAGTGCCAAAGAGAGCTGATTAGCATGTATGAATGACGTGTATGTCTAGCATGAAGCGTTCATTCACTTAGCCGAGAAAGTCTCCGACGATTCCATTGAGCGTCAGCATGAAATTGATCGCCTCAAGTTGGAGGCTATCCACGACAAAGACATCATCAAATATCAAGATGTTGAGTTGCTCGAATATAAAGCCCGACTTGCTATTGTAGAGAAGAAAGCGAAAGAAACGACGGAAGTTGTATTGCACAAAAAGGAACTAGATGCAGCACTCCATCGCAGTGGCATCTGGCCTTAGCGAAGGACTTCTTACAAAAGGGGAAAGATGTCTTAGCTCGCCGCGTTGAGGAGCTAGAAAAATTATTTTTCAAAGAGAGGGAGGAAAATCTCGAGGCACAGGAAGAATCACAGAGATACTGCGAGAAGATCGTTGAGGTGAGAAACTTAAAAACAAAACTTGATGAACAACTTGCCTAGATTGCAGCCTTGAAAGAAATAACCCATGAAGAGGGCAGAAAAGAAGTGCTGGAAGAAGCCAACTCTCGGGTGGAAGCTGCCGTCGAGTCTGGTAGAGAAGAAATCAAGAACTTGTTCGATCCGCTCATTGCCGAATATAACGCCAAAGTTCTTCTTCATCGGGACTTGACTTTTCTAGGCGCAGGCTATCTTAAATCGCTCGCCGAAGCTTGGGAGGTTATTACCAAAATAAAAAGGGATGAGCTGGGAGTGGCTGAACTTAATAAGGAGGCACTCGTGCAAGAAGTGGTCCGAGGAAACGAGCCATCCGACATGGCTGCCACGAAGCTTCAGTTCTCTAGGGCTCATGCGCCTGACAAAGAAAGAGAGGACATCACTGGGTCCTCTGGGACTGATATCAAGGATCCTTCTCCTACTCAGATGGTCGGAACATCGCCTTCTCAGCCTTCGGAGAAACGTATAGGCTATGATCTGGATAGACCTGGCCTCAGTCCATAAATGCTATCTCCCATTCTTGAAGGGAGCACTCTAATGACCACAAAGATCCAATGAGATGCTGGTACCGTACTGGACTTTCTTGCATTCAAAAGGTTGTTATTTTCGGCATATAACAGCCATTGACTAATGCTCGCGCTTCAACTAACTTTTACAGGTCATCTCGGTTCAGAGAAAACTTCTAGGAGAGATGTTGCCATGTAGCAATAAGAGAAGGTGGCCGAGGCTCTAGCTGCTGCAGATATTCTAGGGCCTGATGCTTGAGTCATCGATGCACTCGAGGAGGATAAGCCTAATGATCTGTCCCTTGGCGAAGGGACGATGTTGCGATCACGGGCGCCTCGGAGCACACTGCCAAAAGCGGTATGAAGGAGAAGATCGAAAAGGAAGAGTGATCGAAGCAAAAAATTAAAACAGAGCCCAATGAGGTGGCAGTCGAAGATCCTATTCCTGCACCTTTGTAGGTCATTCCACTTGGTGGGACAATCCCTATCGAAATTCCTCCTTATTCTTCGAGCGTCTCCACAAAGGCAGTAAAGGGTCCCAGAAAGGACGCTCGATTGATTCAACTCCTGAAAATTCAAAGAAGTAGAAGAAGTCGAAGAAATAGTTAGTGTTTTGTGTCGTTATACATAGTTTGGTTAAGTTAGATGTGTGTTTCTTTCTTTAGTAGTAGGTGTATGGGAGTGGATCCCGAACTTTTGAATAATTTATAAAAAAAATTTGAGATAGTGAATAAAAGTTTTTGTTTTTTGATTAATCATCATGTGAATTACTACTTCAACATTAGAGTAATTACTTCCCATTTCGTGCACTTGTAATAATTTTCACAAGTCCCATTAATAATTCACTATCTCCATCTCAAAGCCTCTCTGTAGACGTCGTCTTAAGTCGTAAGCAATGCTAAGCTGAAACTGTAACGAACTATTATGCTTACCGCTAACAGTTCGAGTCTCTTCCGTCGATTTGAGATCAGAATTCATGGGATAAAGAACAGTCGAAATCCGTCCGTCCACCCATCAGGTTTTCGAGTTAGCCTACGGTCTCGGGACATAGAATTTTTCATAGGTGGTCAGCTATATTCCAATCGCCCATTCTTTAATCCGCACTCCAGAGACTCAGAGTTTTCAGTGCGGGCAGTTGCATTTTCGCCCGCGGCATTCGTTCCTCTATCAAATAATTTATCCTCTAGTCTGCAGTCGGGGACTGAAAGTTTTCTAGTCCACAGTCCGAGACTTAGAATTTTTGTCGTAGGCAGTCGTGTTTCCGCCTGAATGGTTTATACTCTCTGGTCCGCTGTCAGGAACTTATAATTTTCTAGTCCGCAGTCCGGACTTATAATTTTTTGGTCCACCGTCGGGTACTTGGGATTTTCTAGTCCGCAGTCAGGGACTTTAGAAATTTCGTCGTGGGCAGTCATGTTTCCGCCCGAATGGTTTATAGTCTGGTTCGCAGTCAAGGACTTAGAGTTTTCTAGTCCGCAGTCAGGGACTTAGAGTTTTCTAGTCCCCAGTCAGGGACTTAGAATTTTTTTAGTCCGCAGTCAGGGACTTAGGATTTCTAGTCCACAGTCAGGGACTTAGTATTTTTTAGTTCGCGGTCAGGGACCTAGGATTTTCTTGTCCGTAGTCAAGGACTTAGGATTTTCTAGTCCGTAGTCAGGGACTTAGGATTATCTAGTCCACAGTCAGGGACTCAGAATTTTTTATCCCACAGTCGGGGACTTGGGATTTTCTAGTCCGTAGTCAGGGACTTAGAAATTTTTAGTCCATGGTTGGGGACTTGGGATTTTCTAATCCGCAGTCAGGGACTTAGAAACTTCGTCGTGGGTAGTCATATTTCCGCCCAAATGGTTTGTACTCTAGTCCGCAGTCGGGGACTTAGAGTACTCTAGTCCGTAGTCGGGGACTTAGAGTTTTTGTCATTTTCTCATCATCGACAACCTTTGTTCCTTATTGTGAGCTTCGCTTTTGATTTGTCTACGGGAATCGCCAGCCGAGCAAACTAACAAAGCTCACCTCGTTTGATCCCATTGAGGATTGGTATGATTGATCGATTGTAAACTTCGCGAATCTATTCACACATCATAGATGATGATATCAATTAGTTCCAGTGCATACTTAGCGTAAAATGTAATAAAAGTAGCTTACGCAAAGGAGGCTTAAGATTTTATTCACCATAAGAAAGGAAACAAAATAACTCGTCTTATTACACATTAAAAAGGTCAAACACCAATGCAAGTGTCAAAAGTAACTAGTACTGAAATATAAAAGAAATAGTTTAGGTGAAATAGTACCATAAATGCTCGCTATTCCATGCTCTTGGAAGTCTTGCGCCATCAATAGTCGCTAGCTTGAAAGTCCCTTCTCCAAGCCTCTGTTCAATGACGTACGGTCCTTCCCATGTCGGGTTCATGTGCAACGGGACCGGGAAAATCCATTTTAGGACAAAGGTCGCCAACTTAAAAGGTTCTCGATCGGACTTTGTATTATAATACCGGGCGATTTGATGTCGGTGTGCAGCTGCTCTCAAATTGGCCTCCTCGTGCTTCTCATCGATAAAGTCCAATGACTCCAACAAGAGATTTTGGTTTGTTCTCGGATCGTAGTAAGTCACTCGATGGGATGGGACTTCGAGTTCTACTGGATTAACCGCTTCAGCTCCGTAAACAAGGGCAAATGGAGTATGGCCGGTCATGGACTTGTGAGTGGTCTTGTAGGCTCAAAGTGTCGTAGGAAGCTTATCCACCCACTTGCCTCTAGCCTTCTCCAAAAAAATTTCAAAATAGATTTGATAATCTTGTTTACAGCTTCAACCGGTCCTTTTGCCTGAGAGTGAGCGACCACCGCAAACCTCTTCTCAATACGATCCCTTCGACAAAACTCTTTAAATTCGACGCTATCGAATTGAGTCCCATTGTCAGTCACGATAGTCCGTGGAAGACCGAAACTATGTATGATCTGTCGAACAACGAAGTTGATAACTTTCTTGGTTGTAATCGTGGCTAACGGCTCCGCCTTGGCCCATTTGGTGATGTAATCCACCGCGACGATCACGTACTTCACGCCACCTTTGGAGATTGGTAGAGAGCTGATGATGTGGATACCCCACATAGCGAATGCCCATGGACTGACCACTTGTGTGATCCGTCGGCAGCACTCTTGGTACTTTTGCATATATCTGACATTTGTTGCATTGTCTAACATAATCTGCAACATCTTCGTTCACAGTCGGCCAGTAGTATCCATAACGGAGTATCTTTTTGCTAAAGTTTGCTCTCCAGTGTGATCGCCACATTCCCCCTAAGGCTTACTCTTAATACACGCTTTATCTCGTCGTGTGCACCGGTGTAATGGAATGGAAAACCCCTTTCTGTACATAGTTCCTTCCTGCATAATATACCGTGAAGCTTTGCGAAGGACTTGTCGCTTTTCGTTTCTCTTCTCCGGCAAGATTCCATGCAACATGTATTTTTTAAATGGAGTCATCCATGATTCCCTCTCGGGCTCTATCTCTAGTATTTGGTCAATTTCCATCATATCTATACTTAGGGTGTGTAATGTCTCGACTGGAACCAAGCCCATTTGGTGCGCATCACCAGTGCTCGCGGGGTTTGTCAATAAATCGGCTTCTCCATTCTGATCACGCGGGATATGCGAAATGTCATAGTATTCGTTCGATGTCCTCCAGCAACTCCTGAACTCGGGTAATAAATGGGGCAAGTCGCTGTCCCTTAGCCTGATGATCTCCCCTTACCTTATATACCACCAGTTATGAGTCATAAAAGATTTCAAGAGACTTTACTCCAAGCCCCCTAGCGAGTGTTAGCCCGGGTATCAACGCTTCATATTCGGCTTTGTTATTTATAGCAGGAAAATCAAGCTTCAGAGTGTAACAAATTGACCGGTTCTCAGGGGTTACCGGGAAAAAATCCAGCCCCAAAACAATGGTCATTAGATGCTCCATCGGTGTACATCTTCCATCCTACTACATGGATTACTTCGATCATTGGGGCTCTTCTTGTATGGTAATCTCCGCTATGAAGTCTGTCAATGCTTGTCCCTGAATAGCTCTTGGTGGAAAATATGTAATGTCGAACTGGCTGAGTTCGATATTCCATTTAAGTAATCTTCCAGACGTCTTTGGTCATTGCAGGACCTGTCACAACGGCTTATCGGTATACACGTTGATTGGATAGGTCTGGAAATACAAGGGAAGCTTGTGGGATGCAATCACCAAGCATACGCCAATTTTTCTATCTTCGGGTAGTTTCTTTCGACCCCCGTTAATCGTTTACCGACGTAGTTACCGGCCTCTGAATCCGGTTTTCCTCACGAATCAATGCATCACTTATGACATGTGGCGATACAGCTAAGTAAATATACAACTCCTCGTATTCTAATGACTTTGACAAAACATGAGGTCTCACCAAATGATTCACCAAAGCTCGAAATTTTCCTTCACAATCTTACATTCGCTCGAAATTCCTCTTCCCTTTCCTTATCAAATCGAAGAAGGGAATTCATTTATCGGTTGCCTTGGATATGAACCGACTCAAAGCGGCGACCTTCCCATTCAAACTCTGCACTTTCTTAATGGTTCTAGGCGCATGTATATCTCGAATGGCTTGGATCTTTTCTGGATTAACTTCAATTCCTCGAGCATTGAAGATAAAGCCCAAAGACTTCCCCGATGCAACACCGAATGAGCACTTCAAAGGCTTGATTTTCATATTATATAATCGAAGGATATTGAACATCTCTGCCAAGTCTCAACTATGGTCACTTGATTGTCGTGATTTCACAATCATATCATCCACATAGACTTCCATCGTCCTTCCAATCCGATCCTTAAGCATTCGGTTAACTAGACATTGATAGGTCACTCTAGCCTTCTTTAATCCGAACGACATCTCTACATAACAATATAACCCGACATTTGTGACAAAACTAGTATGTTTCTGATCTGGGACGTGCATTGGGATTTGATTATATTCCGAGTATGCATCCATAAATGACAACAATTCGTGCCCTGTAGTTGAATCAACTAGCTGATCAATTCTTGGTAGGGGAAAACTATCTTTAGGGCATGCCTTTTCAGGTATGAATAGTCAATACATGTTCTCCACTTCCTATTTACCTTCTTCACCAGTACCAGTTTAGATATCCATTCGGGATAGAGGGCATCATAAATAAACCCATTGACTTTAAGTTTATCCACATCCTCTTTAAGAGCGACAGATCTCTCCGAATCCATACCCCTTCTCTTTTGTTTCATTGGGACATATTTCAGATCAATATTTAATGCATGGCTCGCGATGGCCGATGAGATCCCACACATTTCAGAATGAGTCCACGTGAATACATTTAGATTCACTTAGAGGAAATCAGTAAGTTCTCTCATTACCGAAAGGCTGAGTTGCGATCCAATCTTCAACACCTGCGATGGGTCATCGTGGCTGACTGTGATATCAATCGTCAGTTCATTCGATGCTACCTTGGTCTCCTTGTGTTCCTCCTTATCATCCCTTGGATCAAAATCTCTATAGAACCGATTGTGGTACCGAAGCCAAGGCTTAGGCGACATTTGTCAATCTTCAGTAACTTGGATGCGGACAGACTTGTCGACACCCTTTCCCTTCTCTTTTTGCCGAGCCTCTCTCAACTCAACCACATAACAGGCACGTCCAATCGCCTGATCACCATGCACAACGCCCACTCCGTTATTAGTCGGAAATTTTAATGTCAAACACCATGAGGCAAGACCTGCCCGGAATTCAGCTATAGCTAGAAGGCCCAGAAAAACATTGCACAGTGAATCCACATCCAAAACAATGAATGGTAGGGTCTTCACCCTCCTATGTTCACCTTCACCTAACTCAACTTGCAATTCAATATAACCAACTGCCTCGGCAGCCATGCCATTGAAACCGTGTCTATGAGCTTTAGACGGTTTCAAATCCTTAGCATCCATCCCTATTTGATCATATGCCTTCTTAAAGACAATGTTCACAGAGCTTCCATAATCAATCAAAATTCTTCTCACAAGAGCGGGACCAATCATGGCTGAGATAACCATCAGATCAATAGTAGGGGCCTCCACTTTATCGTCATCCCTGCTTCTGAATACTATATCATCCGTCATTGTACATCACTGCTTGGCCGGAGTTCCATCCTCAATATTCGAACAACATTTGAATTCCACATGTCTCATTGAACTAGCATTGCGCTTCATTTCCTTCCAACTTCTATCCGTGGGATGCGGTCCATCAACTATCATCTGTTTATTACCAACCTTCCACCAGTCCGTGCAGGCTCCCTAGCCCTGCGCGGTGCCTGCCCTCGATTGGAGTCAGACGTCCCCTGTCCTCTATCCTGGGGATTTTTCACAAACTGCTGCAACTTTTTCTCCCAAATCAATTTCTCAATAGCTAACTGGAGATGCCCACATTCATCTGTATTGTGCCTATAACATTCATGAAACCGACAGTACTTCCCGGTTTGCTTTTAAGCCTCTGTTGATTCTTTCGGGTGCGGCTTCTTATATTGGAAAGTATTATATGTGGACGGATAAATGTTCTCCATGGAAGCATTCAAAGGTGTATAGCTATCATACATAAGAAACTTGGACCTCGGCCTTCCAGGCTCCCTCTTCTGGTCATGATTCCCTTCTCCACTTCTTTTATGTTGATTCGGCTTGTTTTGAACATTGACCTGAACCTTCCCGGAATTCTCGCAGGACCGCTTTACTACGATGTTGCTTTGTACCGCTTCTCCGTTTGGTCCCATAGAATTGCTTTTCCTTAACAACATGGCCTCTTCCTTTCTCATAAAATGGGCTGCCATTGAGTAGAAATGCTCTAGCATGGCCGACGGTTGTCCAACTAGCCAATCATCGAACTCGGATTCGGGGTCAACCACCCTTGTCACAGCCATAAGTATTACGTGGTCATTAGGGTTACTAACTTCAGTGGCAGCAACATAAATCTCTGCAAGTAGTCCTTCAGTGATTCCCCCGGAACCTGGAGTACACTGGACAACAACATCACATCTTTGGGGCGAGTAGCGTGAATCCAAAACTGCTCCACAAATCTTGTTTCCAAGTCGTCAAACTTGAGATCGATCGTGGGGGTAATCTTGTGAACCACATCGTAGCGATCCTAAAAAGAGTTATAGGGAAGCATCTGCATTTTGTAGCATCATTCGCTCTTGTTGAGTCCATCAACCATTCGTACCTCATGATATGCTGCCCTGGGTCAGTCTTCCCTTCATAAGCAGGCATTGTAGGCATGTTAAACCTTCTAGGATACTCCGCAAGTAAAATAATATCGGTAAATGGGGTGTGGCTCCTAGAGACTCCCCAGTCATCATTTGTCAACTCCTGGTTCTCCCTTATTAGCTGTCTGACCATTGCGGATAAATCTGGTGTCTAGATAGGTGGCACCAAGTAGTGGTCGTGCTCCACCTCGTATGAATGTTTCGGTCGGCGTCTCTGGGCCATTTCATGCCTCCTTGGCCTATCATCTTCCTGATGTGTATCCTGAGCATTCATTTTATTATCATTCCAGAGTGGTAGTTGGTCAGCATCCAAACGTACTCCAGCGTCCATGTCCCCGGGTCCAAGTCGAGCATGACCCCTCAGCAGCAGTCGAGGAGTCGTGCCCTTGGTTGAGGGATCGGTACCGACCCCTAGGGAGGCATCAACACCGACCCGCCTTGGCAGGCCATGGTGGTCTGCCAAGTGTTGGGTCGATGTCCTTGCTCGTGCTGCTTCAACTCTGCGACGCCTTCGCCCGTTATGTTCGTCTCATGAAGTTGAACTATCCGACGTAGAGTAAGAAGCGAGATCCCTTTCAATGCTTTGGTGCTGCTGTTGAGCAATCTAGTTCATCAAGTTGGCATTAGTCTGGATTTTCTCATTTAGCTGCCTATGACTTTCCATCAGCTCCCTCATGAAGTTATTGAATTCAGCTCTAGTTATGGAATAAGCAGGGTTCTGGACTGCAGCAGGCTCCATATTCACATTAGCAGGTTGATTGCTTGGACCCCCTTGTTGGACACTGGTGGTTTTGTGGGCATCAACATTCTGGGAAGTAGATCTAGCATGCCTTACCATTCTAAATTTCTTTGCTTAGATCTTGATTAATCTGAATAGTATCCATAAGCTTCTGAAGATGAACCTAGATCTCCTTTGGGGGATTTCCTCAATCCAGTAGCAGCAAAGGTGATCCTAACAGCTTGAGAATCAACGTTCTCAGTGAAAGCACCAAAATGTTTGCAACCAAATTGGCCACAAACACCTAAGAATAGATTTAAGTTATGGAATAAATGAAGAAATTAAATGAAAACATAGGAGAATCACAAATTATCAAAGAAAACACAACAGAAAGCAAAAACAACAAGATTTATAGTGGTTCGGCGTTGATTGCCTACGTCCACTTTGAATATTCTCTTTATTGCTTCTCAGTTCACTTGATTACAATTACAAACAGCAAGAAATAACAAGAGCTTCGGAAAGAATGAAGGAAGTTAGTTACAATAATGGTAGAGTTTAGCTAACAACGTAAGAGTCCCTAAAATGGCCCCTTGTGCCTGTATTTATGGATGAAGGCGGCCTCCAATCTAACTCAAACTTTGGCAACCGGACCTCCTCCACCATATGGGCCTACCATAGGAAGGGCTAGGCCTAATTCTCAATGGATATGTATCGGTACTGGTCCCTCCATGAGTCGAGTTTCGGCTAGTGATCCCTATGGTAGCTTTTTTATGGTCTATAATGATGGTGCTTCGAATATCTTAGTGCTTGGACTTGTGGAGCTTGAGTTCTTGCAATATTTCAATTCGAATCTGAACTTGGTCTAGGCAATGCTGGTCCCTCCTTATGCCCCCTATATATGCCGATCCATACTCCATGAGTTATGCCCTGCCGATCCGTATCATACGAACCACATCATGTCGTCCCTTATCCTTTGAGGATACCATGTCGATCCATCCCCTCCAAATAGTTATGCCGATCCATGTCTCTTGAATGTAATATGCTGATCCTTGTTCCACCAGGGCTCATGCCGATCCTACTCTCACAAGCGCATCATACCGAACCCTTTTGCCTCATAAGTCATGCTAATCCCTCTACATTCTCACCCGAACCAACTATCTTGCCAAATAGCTATGCCAACCTCCCACCATACTAAGTGTATACTGATCCCTCCTTCAACTCATCCAATTTGACTAATGTCCATGCCGATCCCTATTCCAACCAAGCTAAACTCCATATTTCCGACATCCTGCGTTGTCTATCTATTAATTCTATCCACCTTGGGCTTGATACAACTGCCCGTACATTATATTTTTGTCATGTGGCTGATGTCACATGATCATCCTTCTAATCATTAGCTAAGCCCGACCTCTGAAATCAGCCCTATGTAGTCGGGTTAAGGCACCGGGTAACAGCTTCCATACCATGATTATTAAGAAGGATTATTTATTTATTTCACAAATTTGATTTTTATAATGATCAAAAATTGATCATCTTATAACCACGATATGACCCCAATCCATAAAATCATGATACTAGCTTTAAAATCATGTTTTCAGATACAAACATGATCGTATAATTCATTCGTCGATTTGTGCTTGTCGAAAAACTATCGACATTCGACCACTTGTTGTAATAGACTAATATCTCACACCCTACTCAACGCAACCACCCCAGCTAATTTTTTTTTAAAAAACTATACACTAAGACGGACCACTTTCCAATTGATTGCTTTGCCGAAATCTCGACAGTTAAAGAGAAGATGATTTTTAAATGTGAGGGAAGAAGTTAATTGTCAAAAAACCAGAGAGTGGGGAGAAGAAGAGAAATGTTTCTGTGATGTACCTCTGTATATGTTTCATTTACAGTAAACATATTTTTCATTTTCAAGCAAATAACAACAAAACTATGATTTTAAACAATATCATAAACATGATTTTCATATCAAATCAAAGTTACTAACAAATTCACAACATTTATTATTTCATCAAAATACTAAACAAAGATCGAGTATCTCACCTTCCACATGTTTGAAATGCTTCAAGTTTTAGTCTTTGAGTAAAATAGATATTTTTTTGAGTTAAAAAATATGTGATTTTTCAAATTTTGTAAAAAGTAAAGAGGATGAAAAAAAATGATATCAAGAAGTATGAAGATAAATGAAATGTAAAAATGAGAATTGCATATATATAAGCTTGAAAAAAAGTAACGAAGGCCAAGACCAAAATGCCCAAAATCAAATTTTCAACTCTTCCATTTTATCACAAGCTACCAAAATTTTAACCCTTTGATAATATGATGGATTTTAGAATGATTCTTGTTTGTTAATTTCGCACTTAAGGGATCTTTATATTTCAAATCCATCTTTTCATTTTTAAATTTATATATATTTTTAAATTTGTTATTATCTTTATTATTATTTTATTTCATTCTTCATTTCAAAATAAAATACTTTCTTTAAATAGTTAAATGGTGTTCTAAAATATATGCAAAGTTAAACAACTTTCTATAACTTGTCGTTTGATGAAAAGCTGAAAATCCAAAAAGCGTGTTTCGGTCACATTTTCAGTTCTATGTCGAACTACCTATTTATGTAAATAGAATTCAAAAATGAGTTTTCTATCGCTATTTATAAATTAAAAGAGAGTTATTTAATTATCAAAACCCTTATTTGAATATTTAAAATAAATTAAATATTCATAAATTAAAACGATAAAATTCCCGATCGTTACAGATATGTCACTGGTATGAGGGATGTCAACAACAAGGGTATATCTAACTCTCATTTAATCACTAATGTCCTTTTAGTAAAAAAAATTAAAACATAATTTACTTAGTATAAGTCAACTTTGTGATAAAAGATTTATTATTTTCTTCGAAAAAAATAATGTAATATTTTTGGTCAAAACTAAAATCTAATTTTTGAAGGTCTAAGAAAATGAAATATATATATATATATATTAAATATGAAAATTAATAATAATTACAATAATAATAATAATAATAATAAATGTCTTTTAGCAAATGATCATTATCCATGGAAAAGAACAAGGAATTTATCACATAAGCTTTAAATATATTAACAAACTTTCTAAAAATGATTTGGTAAAAGTTTTCCCTAAAATGAATTTCAAGGTTAATAATTCAGGTGATGCATGTCAACTAGGAAAATTGAAAAAAAAAATCCTCTTTTAAAAATAAAAAAGTTATTTCTACTCTTCAACATTTAGAACTACTTTATTTTAATCTATATGGAACTACTTTATTTTAAACCATAATAAATATGTATTTGTCATTGTAGATGATTTTTATAGATTAACATGGACTTTATTTTTAAAACATAAAAATGATACTTTTAAAGTTATTAAATTTTTTGAAAAATTAATTCAAAATTTAAAGAAATTGAAAATTAAAAATATTAGAAGTGACCATGGTGGTGAATTTGATAATGAATTATTTAATATTTTTTGCAATGAGAAAGGTATAGATCATAATTTTTCCATTTCTGGAATATCTCAACAAAATGGTGTTGTAGAATGGAATAATCGAACATTACAAGAATGTGCAAGAACATTGTTGAGTAGTAGCCAACTACAAAAGAATTTTTTAGCAGAAGTTGTAGCTACTGCTTGTTATGTCCTAAATTGTACTCCTATAAGACTAATAACAAAACATACACCGTATGAACTATTTAATGGCAAAAAATCAAATGTTTCATATTTTAGAATTTTTGATTCAAATGCTTTATACTTAATACAAAAGGCAATTTAGGAAAATTTGTCTGAAATCCGATGAAGGTATATTTGTCGGATCTTCGGTGATAAGTAAAGCATATAGAACCAAAAATATTAAAAAGACATCTAAAAATGATTTTTGGATTTTACCTATGCAAGAATAATTAAATCAATTTGAGCCGAATGAAATTTGGGAATTGATTCCAAGACCAAATGATCAAACTGTAATTGGTACAAAATAGGCCTTTAAAAAAATAGATGAAAATGGTGAAATAATAAGACAAAGCAAGAAAAGTAGCTCATGGGTATAACCAAGGAGAGGGTATAGATTATGAAGAAACATTTGCCCATGTCACTAGATTAGAGACTATTAGAATTTTACTCGCCTTTGCTTATCACCATAATTTTAAACTTTTCCAAATAAATGTCAAAAGTGCCTTTCTAAATGGATTTATAAAATAAAACGCCCTTCTTGAACAACAACCCTTGTTTGAACATGAAAAATTTAAAATCATGTATTTTAACTTAAGAAAACTCTTTATGATCCTAAACCGACACCATGTGCTTGGTATGATCGATTAAAAAAAATTATCTTTTAGAATTAAATTTTAAGATTAGCAAAGTTGATTCTGTATTATTCATTAAAAAGAAAGATAATGATATTCTAATTATTAAAATATATGTAGATGATATTATTTTTGTAACTACAAATGAAATACTATGTAATGAATTTTCAAAAATTATAAAAAAGGAATTTGAAATGTCACACATGGGTGAATTATAGTATTTTCTCGGTTTACAAATTAAACAATAAATAATGGAATTTTTATCTATTAAGAAAAATATTGGAAAGATTTAGTAAAAATATTTGGAATGGTAAATGTCTATAGTAAGCCAACTCTAATGAGCACTAGTCTTTGTTTAGAAAAAGGATGAAATGGTAAAGAAATAGATTAAAAAGTTTATAGAAGTACGATCAGTTCTTTTGTTGACGCCAAAAGTGGTACAACACCCAAAAACATATTGAAGTAACGAGATTTGTCAGAAAGTAAATGTAAAACAGTAAGAGCACCAAGATTTTTATTATGGTTTCCACCGTTATCTTTATTGATTATGGATTTGAGAGAGAGTTTGAGAGGATTAGAGAGATTTTGAGGTCGCAAGTACAAATGACTAACATGTTCTTAAGCCTAGAACTACCAACAATATTTTTCTAGGTGACTATTGTTAAGGGAGATATGAGATAAAGAAGATATAGTGCCAAAAGTCCTATTTCAGTAGCCCTAAGGTCTGTATTTATAAGAGAATTCATCAGTAGAATCGGAGGCCCACGAAATACTAGATCCAAATCCAAGTCCAAAGGTGTAAGAGGATAAATGTGGGCTTAATGAACAATTAAAACCACTCGGTACTGAGAGAAACTTGTCGGTACCGAATGGTTTTTGTGGGGAAATTCCCGCTTTCTTCCTCTATTTAGACTTCTTGTCTTTGATTCATTGCATTCCAAACACTTTTCTTTGAAGGGAGTTGTCTCTTCTTAACTTTCTTGATACTGTTTGCCTTTTCCTACTTTCTTTGCTTTCTTCTCATGAATCCTTAGAATTGCTTGTTTATTCTTAAAGGAAAGTACTCTGTGACAATCACTTGAGGTAGTGTTTCAAACACAAGTGGTTTAGGAGGTTCAAATTGGAGCAAAGAGCTCTCACTACCAAGTGGTTGCTCTCGGTATCGAGTGGTCTGCTTTATCCCCTTTGCCTTTGCAACTTCTTAAATATGCTTCTACGGCCCTTCTAAGCATGTTTCCAAGTTTGTGACTCGTTTCATCTTCATCTTGACGTTCTAACTCCAATGAAAATCTGCTTGGTCAAAAAACATATTAACACTTGCCCTCCAGAGTATGTTTTCATTGAGAACAAACGTGCTTTGGATCAACACAAGTACTGACTTTCTATCTCTTGGTTTCGATTAGTTGTTAAGAAATTTCTTCGAAGCATGGCTTTCATTCTATAGACATTTTTTAACTGTTTTTCATGGTTGAAATTCCATTCTCCTTGCTAAGGAAAAGGTCTATGTAACAACCCGCATATTTTACGATTGTATATTTAAATGTTTTATTTAAATATAGCATCATTAATCAGATTAAAGTCCGAAATGTTACTTTTTGTAAACAGTCGAATTGGGACTCGAGACCACTTCCATTGAGTCTAAAATGGCGTTTACAACTTTTTTGAGTATAAACATCGATATGTTTGGAGTTGAGTAGAATTTTGCTATTTTTCTATTTTGGGCTTTGGGTTTGGGTTTCAGCCCACTAACCCAACTTAATACCCTCCACCCCACTCCTCTTCATTCATTCTCATTTCCTAACACTCAAGTTTTTAAGAAAAATGGGGGATGGAATGGGAATTGGAAATTCCTAAACCCTAGTTTTGATTAGGAAACTCTAATTCAAGTCCAAAACAGGGAGAAGCTTAGGTAAGCATCCTCTTCATCTTCTCCATCTCTATCTCTCTTCAATTTTAGAAATTCCTAAACCCTAACTTAGGAAATATTTGCTTATTAGCTTACATTGGAGCTTCTTGAGTTGAAGTTGAAGAGGAATTGGTCTTGCCTTGTTTTAAAACTTCTCATTCGTGTCATTGAGTTTTAAAGGTGAGTTCTTTAACTCACATCTACATCTATAACTTTTATTGTTGTTAGGTATGAATTCCTAACATTTGTGCATGTTCATTTGCCATTGATTTGAATTGATTTGGTGAATTTTCCAAATTTTGGTGTTTTGGTCCAATTTTATGAAAATCTTACTATGAATGTTTGGACATGATATTTGGGGTGTATTGAAGAGCCTATAAGGCTGGGTTGTCGCTCGGCATAAATCCCTAGTCGTCGTTGCTTGTCCGATCGCTCCCGAAACGTTTTGGCCATCTTGGCCTAGGCAAATTGTTGCCCAGACCAGGTGACCAGACATCTAGTTATCAAGTCCAAACGTCTGGTTTAGACCTGGAGAGAAAAAATATAAAACGTAGAAAATAAAAAAAATGGCAGAGACTAATTTCAGACGTCTAAAATATAGGTTCAGACGTCTGGATTGGTTCTCAAACGTCTGCTCCGAAATTTCAAACGTTTGGGAGGTTTTCTGAGAATTTCTAGAAAACAAATCCAGAGACGTCTGGATTCTAAACCAGACGTTTGGAACTGCCATTTTTGCCTAATTTGGCTGTTTTTGATTTGATTTCCAATTTTTAATCGATTCTTGTTGATCCGATTAGTTGTTATCACTTTTATCGACTTTGATGACTTCTTTTTCGGGATTTTTGGGAATATTTATTTTGATGGATTCGGTATCGATTTCTATGGATTCGATTCACGTCTTCGTATGTGAATTTTTGGTGATTGATTGTTTCTACAATCATTTCTGTGATTTGTCACTTTAAAGTACAAAGATTTCTATACTAGTAGTAAATACTCAAACTCTTTCGCAAAAACGATTTCAACGTTATTTTTAATACAAAGCTTGCTTTTAAAACCGTTTTCCAATCTATTAGTATATACATACCTTTACCTCATTCGTATGAGAAATCTTATTAAATGGCTTAGCAAAACAAGTGGTATGAAACACTTGCGTTTACTTCGTCGGTTAATTCTTGGACTTGTCATGACAATTTTCGAGTGGAAATCTACAATTTGTACGTAAATATTTAAGTTAAGCTAGTGGTTATGGGACATGAAGCTAAACTCATTTATTTACTAGCTTAGTGTAATTGACACTTCTCATTGATCAATGGTGATCATTTTATGATTTAGACTAGCAATGTGCGATGTCTCTTTGTCCACGTGGGGGATAGTACCTCGTTTTATGGAGCTTCGTCTCAATTTTTATAGGCTAGCGACCTATGGTTTTTATGGAGTTTGGTTGATCGAGCGTTCGCTGTACTACGTCGTTGTTCCGGATTATTTGAGTTTCAGGTTCATCAGGCGTTCGCTGTACTACGTCGTTGTTCCGGATTATTTGAGTTTGGTTCATCGGGCGTTCGCTGTACTACGTCGTTGTTTCGGATTATTTGAGTTTCAGGTTCATCGGGCGCAACGCTGTAGTACGTCGATGTTCCGGATTATTTGAGTTTCAGGTTCCTCGGGCGTTTCGCTGTATTACATCTTGGCACCGGCTCTATGGTTAGCGACCATGGGATAGCGACCCATTTGTTATACACGTGTTGGTGAGTTTTCATGCTCCCATTTTGTGATAGGCCTTCCCCTTTTTGTGTTTTCTGGATTTCTAGTTGATGATTTCTAGAATTTTTGTTTCACCAATTTTTATGCGATTGGCATTGATATGTTTTATCAATATTTGTGTTTTGGTGATTAATTTGAAGAATATGACATTCTTTTTAGTGTTTGAGAATATTTAAGATATTGTATGATTTTTGTGGTTATCTGATGTATACTTGTCACAGTATGACATTATTGTTATCATACTTTTTTTGATATCTCTTATCCAATCTCATTTTATCTGATATTTATAGCTAGACTGATCCGTTTATTATTTTCTTCTTAAATAATACTCGGGTCAGACCGAGGTATTTCAGGTGCTTATGCTTGACTTCTTATCAGGGTCCGTCATCTGACTTTTGGCTAACTACTTTAGCTTAGTAGTTTTTGTTATTATACATTCGAGATAGAGACTCCTTGATGTATACTTATTCTTTTGACTTGCACTTATACCTATTCTTTTGTGATGTAGTGGATCTTGTATGACCACTACTTTGATGTACACTTCTATGAGTTATATTCATATATGTTTCCGCCTTTGTGATATGAATATCTGTGACTGATTTGTGTTATGTTTATTTCTATATTTGTTTCCGAAGTCCACATAGCCACTGTGTGGTAGCTTTGAGTTTGTATTTGATATGTCGGATTTTCTCTTGAAATGAAATGTAACTTATATTATCTGACATATCGGTACTCACACAAAGCAATTACACAGATGGTCGCTCCTCAACAGCCTTATTCTTCGCGCTAGTCGACGACATTACCTTGTAGTGTCCTTGGCTAGTGTGAGTATAGAGGTAGGGCGTCATAGCTTGGTATCAGAGCCAAACTTTGGAAAAATGTAGAATAATCTAGCAAGGGTCATTGTCCTAAGTCTTTCTTAGGAGTCGTGCCTTAGGATTTAATTCGAGTCATTGGACCCGCTATCCTATTTTCTTTTGTGATGCCTTGTTTTATCAATCAAGTTTGTTTGATATTCATTCTGAGAATAACCTTTTCCTCTTCTTTCTTTATTTCTTAAAGAAGAGAAATGGTTAGACCAAGCCATTCTAGCGCCGGTCAATCCAGTGCTACTCCTCAAGATGGAGTATTTATGTATGCTCAACAACTTTTAGACCTTGTAAAGAATGCTCAAGCTGCCGGACCCATTCTAGAGCCTACTCATCATAAATCTGGGTTTGCACGCTTGTGCAGAGATAATATCGATTTGGGTGGAAGGCTATTTAAGGGTTCCGAAAGCGTTATAGAAATCCAAGCTTGGCTTAGATCGTGCGACCGCATCTTTTCTCGCATGAATCTTATTGATCTTCATTGAGTCCAAGTGGCTTCTAGCATGCTCCAAGAAAGAGCATTAGATTGGTATGAGCATTTGGTTTCTGAGACTATCGAAGCGGATCTTACTTGGGAGCTATTACGGAAAATATTCGAATTGAAGTTTGTGCCGGAGGCTGAAAAAATAACTTTAGCCCGACGCTTTATTGACCTTGTTCAAGGTGAATCTTCTGTGGCAGATTATGTCGCATCTTTTGAATCTCTCTCTAAATATGGGGTCGAGTATATTAATACCCAATTGAATAAAAATCAGAGGTTTTTCTATGGGTTGAATAAGAACCTCAAAAAGCCATTAATTCTGAAACTAGTGGTTTCTTTCGATCAGCTTGTTGATATCGCTCTTCGACTCGAAGAAGCCGATAAAGAAAGTGATGTTGAAGTTGTGGATGCCAAACAGAACTTCAACAACAACAAGAAGAGGCCTATTAAGTTCAGAGGCCCCAATCCCAACAAGAAAGGGAAGCAAGAAACTTCGGTAGCAAAAACTCCTACCTCTAGTCGTGGACGATGCAACAATTGTGGTTCTACGGACCACTATGCAAATGAGTGTCTGAAACCCCTTTTTCGTCGTTATTGCAAGAGTTTGGGCCATCTTATATCTACATGTCCCATACTCCAAAGTAGGAGATAGGGGGAGTTGAATGTTGTACAAGCCCCTAGTAACACTTCTCTTGGCGAAGGTATTTCTCATTCTATCCTTGATAGTATTTTTTTTGTTTTGTGATTATCCTATTCAAATTCTTTTGATTCAGGTGCATCTCACTCTTTTATATCGAAAGAACTTGTTGTTACTTTTTCTTTAAATATTATGGGCTTGATGACTTCGTTGAGAAGTGCGATCCGATTAGTGGATCTGCAACACTCAGTTTACTTTGTGGAGTGTCGTGATTATTTTATGTGATTATTCTTTCCGATCCGATTTGCATGTTATGCGCTTCTTAGGTTTCGAAATGATTTTTGGAAAAGGATTGGCTTAATCATTATGAAGCCCATATCCTATGTCGCGCGAGGACTATCCACCTTCGACATTCTCAATCTGTTAAGTAGATTTCTATTATTCTTAATGATTTTGATTCCAATTCGGTGGCATCATCTTACCTAAACCCACTTGATGAGGAAGATGTTATTTCCCTCACTCAAGTAGTTTGTGAATTTTCCGATTTTTTTGAGCTTGTATTAGGATTATCACCTAAGAAATTTATTGAGTGGTGCTAAGGTCTTTTCAGCTCGGCCTTGCCATCGATTTTCATCAGCTACGAGTTGCGGAGGGTAGCATTCCACTTACCACATTCTGCACTCGTTATGATTCTTATGAGTAACTCGTGATGTCATTTGGTTTGTCCAGCTTATTTCATCCATCTTATGAATCGAGTATTCTGCGAATATCTCGATGAGACCATCCTTGTAGTTATTGATTATGGATGAAAACAACAATTTTAAATTTGCAAATCTTTTTAATAAGATATTTATAAGTATGATTAGATTTTGTCCTTAAAACGAGCAAAGAATATTTGTAAATTTTATAAGAGGTATGTTTATCATATCGAAGATGATTTTGTGTTATTTTGCCCATTGAGTGCTTTAAGAATTCTGGTCGATGTGCCTGATCAACGTTATCGATAGGAGTCTTCTAATCGCTATGATGAGACAGGCAGACCCAATAAATTGAATTCTAAAAAGTAAATTTTTCTAAAAAGATGATTATATAAAGTTAATTATAATTTTGAATGTCTTAGCTTTTCGGGAAAGAGGATCATTTAAAAGAAATCCTTTCCGATACTCCTATTCTTGTGATTCTCGAAGGGAACCAAGACTTCACTATTTGTACCGATGCTAGTCGTGTTGGTTCGGGTGTCGTTCTCATGCAAAGGGCGTCACAATCTACGCTCCGGAGATCGTTCCATGTCTTAATTAAGCTTGCTCTTCCCTTGGTTTGACTAACGTTGGTTCTTGGCTCAAAAATTTCTCTCGGTACCTAAAACTTCCTCTCGGTACCGAGAGCTTACACACAACCGCAAAGTCTCTATAAACAACATATAGAAAAAATTTCACCCTTGCTTTTTCATTTGTACTTTTTCTCCCAAGAACTTTTCCATCGACACCTTTCTACTCATGCCGATTCCTCCAAGTGTTAGCTCCAGCACCGACCTCTATATCCGCTCGCTAATGACTATTCAAAGCCACTGTCGATTGCTCGAGCATGCTACGACTCAAGCTTAACCATGGCTATCATTTTTGGTTGTTGTTTGCCCCAAAGGCATCTGTCACCGATATCTTTTGTTTCCAGATCCAATCCCAGATCTCTACCTAATTTTAAGTTGTGGCAATGTTTTTTATGCCACTGCATTCTACATTGGGGATGGCAATCCGGGCGGTAGTGGTGATGGGCGGTGGTGGTGATGGGTGTTGGTCGAAGTTTGGCTTTGGTTCGACTCGGGTATAACCTAGGATGGACTAGAGTTTGGCCTAGGATGTGCTCAAGCTATTCATGACAAAACTTGGCTTTCTGTCTTTGACTAACTCTTACTAAAGCATAGCTAATCATGCACCATCGCTTAAGTTCCGGTGGGATGGTTCATTTTGAGAATGGTCGTATTGGATGGTTCAATCGCATTATCTTTTCTATTGCTGCACTCCTAGTGTTCTTGTAAAAGAAAGGCTTCCACATTACTCCGAACAGTAATGTGTTATCGATTATCCATCGATAATGGGTAAGATCCGATGCACAGTTTCATCATGCGGTATGGCTCATTTTCCCAGCACAATAGTGCTATCTACATAGGATGTTTATTCGTCATGTACATGACATAAGACTGACGCTACAAAAGTTAAAGCTTTTACTTGCCTCAATTAATGATTATAATTTGGTTAGTCGACACACATCAACGACCTTTGGATTTTGGACGTTGATCACATGGGTTTGATACTTGAAATAAAATATTCCCAACCATGTTGAACGCCATGTTTTCCTATCCAGGATGACTCATAGATCTCCATGCCTTTAGGCCAGTGCTGGGACAACTACTCCTCTCGAAGTTGGGTCTTCTACAGCTCAGGCTTCACCATCTGTACCTGTCAGGCCAGATCGTTCAATCACTGCTGAGTTACAGGGAGTTCTTGCACCAGCGGATCCATTGCAAAATCAACCTCCCCTCTTAAATGGATTTGTTGGTATAAGGACCTTGAATGACTCACTAGAACAAAGGCCCACAACTCTTGCTTCAAAAATGCTCCAAAACAAATGTCGACAACACGGGATTCCTAAAAGCAACGTACTTTTCCAAACAAAGGGTGAACGAGCACACCATCCTCCACTAGGATACATAACATGTAACCAATATATATGCATAGGCAGTGTTATCCCACCCTTCAATCCTTTCCTGTGCTCGATTGTTCAATAGCTATGGCTGGCTCTGTTCGAAGTTCACCTTAATGGGTATGCTCTCCTAAGCTCCTTGTTCGTGCTCTTTTAAAATCGGTTTCAACGACCTCCGAATTTCAAGGAGCTAACTTATCTCCTACACTTAAAGCAAAGGCACGACTCACTATCTTACATGATCATCGAGGTTTGGTGTAGATGCAAGGTTGTCGAAAAGCTTTACAACAAGCAGTCTTATTTAAAAAATGTATACTTCTTTGTTCGGTGCCTGTATGGCTCCAATGGGCTATGGCTTTTCGAAAGGAAGATTCCTTCCTTCCTTACTCTTGCTTCCCTAGATCTCTTTTCATTCAAGTTTTTAACTTGCTATTTTCCCCTTTGCAGACATTCTCGCTCGAGGTGATCGTGACGAGCATGCTAAAATCCTTAAAGCTCTGAAGGAGAAAAATTTTGGCATCCACCACCCATATCTCCTGAATAACGAGAACCTATGATGGTCTAGTCTTCAACTTGATAATAGATTCACTATTCCCGAATCGCCTCCACCAAGAAACTACAGAGTTCCAACCCGATCTTCCACCCACACTCGCATCTTTGATGAGAATCTTTAGAGGGAAGTTGAAGGTCCGTCGGGTATGGCGCATGTTGAGGAGTCCATTAGAACGGGAGTTGAAGAACCAGCTGCAGGCGATGCCCTAAGTGGAGAGGATTAAGGGATCGGGATGCCAATGATCCGGGAGGAGAGTTAAAGTGCCGCAGAAAGAGAAGGGAAATAGGAGATGAGGGACGAAGAAGGAGAAGAGGGCGTTGATGATGGGGATAGCGACTACAACGCCAGTGTAGAAGGAGACGAATCGTTTGGCGAGATGTCTCCTTAAGGCCCGAGCTTCTTACCTCACCCCATCCGGAGCATGTTGTGGTCAAAATCACAAAAAAAGCTGCAGAGACGAGTATACTGCCTTCAAGCGATGAAACTCCCCCAGCTCGTTCCTTTGGAGATGTCTTCATCAACTTAAGTGATTTCAATATCTCCATTGGCGATCTCTTTGTTGACCGTTCTCTTAACTTTAGCTTCTCACCTAGGGAAACCTTAGATGTAGGTAGCGAGACACCATCTTTACTTCTATACGAACATGGTATGTAAAGTATTTCGGGAGTCATTGGGACTATACACACTCACTTGGATCATGAACACATATCCCTACATTCATTTGTATTCCAAAATTTTGATTCTTATACTGTCTTTCTTTTTATTTCAGATTCCATGGCTAAGATAGATACTGCAAGCTCCAAATGCAGATGAGTTTAAAGGGCATACCTCTATCCCATGTTTACCTCATTCCAAACGTCATGAGTTTGATGAAGAAAGGCTCGGGAGGGTGGAACGGGAAGTAGAGGATGATTGTAGGGCTGAAAGGAAAAGAAAGAAAGGCAGGCCAAATGGAGGTTGTCCACTGGTTAACCTAAACGACACAAAGATACAAAAGATTGTCATGGCTCCTCCTCCAGCACTCCTGTTCCTCATTTGAATCTCAGCTTCCTTCCGATCAACAAGCTCCAGTTTCAAAGTCCTCTACTACCGCTAATCCACACTCTAGGGGAATCTTTGCTTCCTCGTCTTCTCTTCCAGCCGCTCCGCCTCTTCTATAGGCTGCATTTCCTTACCTCTTTCTGTTGGGTGTCATGTTTGATTAGGATGTCAAAGACATTCCAGAGGAAGAGGTAGACTAGGATCTCCAAAGGGTTTAAAAATATGTTGACCGGGATAATAAATGGAAAAAGCTCTATTTCGCTCCCTTCGAGATTAACAAAATCAATTACTCCAATATCCAGTCCTTCAATTCTGATAGAAAGACCTATGATATAATCATCGATGTTCATAATAGGGATTTAGAGAAGATGAAGGTAGAGGGAGACAGAGCTTTAGAATCCAAGGCCAAGGCTGACAGCATAATGGCCGAGATAAGGAAGTCCCATGACGATGATGTGATCATGTTGCAGAACATGTTGAACTCAACTTACAAGGAAGGCACCACCCTAAAAATGAAAATTACTAAGAAGGACCGGGCCATCATCGAAAAGAACAAAATAATTCGGGCCAGGGATCAAATTAATGAAGAGAAGGTTATTGAACTTCGAAAGCTCCGTGCAAAAAATAAGAAGCTTGCTGATGACTTGCTCCTTTTGCAAACCGAAAAACTCGATACTAATACTGAGCTCGTCGTCGCCAAGCAAGAGGTCAAGGAGCTTAAAGAAGAGAAGGCCAAGGAAAGAGGAGAGTTTAATGATACTCTCTAGCACTTCTACACAAGCATATTTATACATAAGAACCTAAAGTGGTTAGGGAGTACATAGGCTAAAATCCTTATAGATGCCTAGAAGTAGGTGCGGCGTCGGTCTAACGCAGCCTATGAAGGCCTAACTGAGGAAGAGCTAATTTATAAGTACCTCGACACTAAAGACATAGCAAAGCTTGAGGAGGGAAAAGCTATACTTGCTGTAGAAGATGCTGCTGTCGCTGTTGAGGTTTATGCTAGCCTAGATGTATCGGGTCCGACTGTATCATTAATTCTAAAATCCAAAGAGCCTACGGTGGATATTCCAAAGTGCAAACAGGCTAGCTCCCTGGCCACTTAGACAATTCCAGCATCGGTGGCGGCTACTTCCGTTCAGCCCAATATTCCACCCTTTGTTGAGTATCCAATTCAATACTTTCCCGAAGAGGACAAATTTTCCAAGTCCCCAACTTCTCGATTGACTCCGACCAAGGGTATATCTCTTGTTTCACCTGTGTTAGAGAAACTTCAGTTATCGCGTGAATCTATCACTAACCTTTATCATTCTGCATGTCAACTTGTAGGTCAACTGCATCTTCCTCCTCCACCTCTAATTACTCAAGGCTTGGACCTTATGGCTATTTTCTCCACGTCAACCACCATCTCTACGGGACTTGCCTCTTCCGTTCCTCCCTTCGGCTCTCACCGAAGACCCGATTTTGAGGGGCTTTGGAGAACTTGGAGGATGTACTTCTGTCACGGAAGTAAGACCTTGTCGTTACCAGCACCGTAGACCCAACGGACGACACTTCCATAGCAGAGAGGTTAAAGGCCACAAAAGTTCAAGATCAAATCCTTTAAGACTTTTGCCGGGAAGACCAATGAGCCTCATACTGCTACTCAAGGCGAGACTTCCCAATCCGAGAGCAACACCCCAAAGGGAAAGGTAATCAAGGATGAATGAAATCATAAGACGCGTCCCTACAGTTCTAAAGGCAAGGGCGGAAAGAAAGGGAAGAAAAATAGGGGATTCCTAAAGCTTGTGGGCATGGTGACTCTTTTTGCTGTACTCTTTGTACTTTCTCTTTTTTGTTGCAAACATGCCATGTTTGTGCGAGTGCAACCCCGCTATCCTTGTACAAAAAAGCTTAAGTAATAAAAGATTATTTTGTCCTGAAATCTTTGTTTTCACTTTACCTTTGGCGCTTTTATGTCCGTACCTGCCTATGTGCAACTGCACGTGTATATAATATAGTGAATATTAGGCTCAGGTCCTTAAAATCAAACTTAATACACGAAAACTCCTCCCAAAAATAGATTGTAAATTAGGTCCATAGAATTAAGTTACTGAATAACTGCACACATTTATGCAATTATTCGGTGAATAATTGTAGACATTTATGCAATTATATCAAAAAATTGCATAAATGTTTGCAATTATTCAGTGAATAATTGCGAAAATTTCCATAACCTTTTTAGATATTGCGAAACTATCCACAATTTTTACTGTGAATAATTGCGGAAATTTCTGTAATTTTTGGATATAATTGCATAAATGTCTGCATTTATTCACTGAATAATTGCATAAATGTATGCAATTATTCAGTAACTTAATTCTAGGGACCTAACTTACATACTTTTTTGGCAAGGATGTTTGGTGTATTTTGAAACTTAATATGGACTTTGGCCAAACTGTCCCTATAATATAATTGTTTATCCTGCAATTTATCTATACTATATATCTATTCCCATGCAACGCTTTGATTTACCGTAACTCTACTTATGTAGATGGAATTCTTGCGATCACTCTAGTTATATACCGTTGTTTTAGCCTTGTTTATAGTCACCAAATTGTTCCTCTCGGCGACACAAGACCATCGTTTAACCAATTCTGTGGTTATTTCTATTTATGTTGGGTCAAGTTTCTCTGATCAACCACTGATTCTAAATAATCCAAGTACCATGTTGTTCCCTATTGCCATAGGGTAGTAGATGGAACATTTACTTTGTTATTTATACAGCTTTACTGTATGCTTGTCCCTGTTCATGGGACTAATGAATCCCAATGCCATAATCTAGATATTGATGGGATAAAATTTCATGGGGCAAATCATACAATTGCCCCCAGTCCGGCATGCCTTTTCGATCTTAACTCTACATTGGAAAGGCCCGACAATACCCATGCTTTATTTCCATGACTATCCTTTCTTATCCTCAGCTTGCTGTATCCTCTAAGCAGTTAGCATTGTCGTGGAAGTTTAGTTTGTACACCAGTTCCTGTCTCGGAGAACCGATGGTTTTACTGCTCGGTTTCGAGCATTCCTTCTTAACGCTGCCAACTTTAGAGAAACGATTGACTCCTGTAAGCCAGGGTCAAACTGTTCGATCGACCCTTGTGTGGCTAGTCGTACTTGACGTTGCCAAACTCTAGGCAATGACAAATTCTGTTAAGGTCAGGGTTGAATTGTCTAATCGACCCCCTAATTGGTCATTACTAGTTGATGTTGCCAATATCTGGGCAGTGGAAAATACTTGTAAGGCCGGGGCCAGACTATCTGATTGACCCCTGAGTAGTTGCACCTTCTTGTTGTCGCCTATCTCCAAGTAATGGAAAATTCCTAAACGCCATGATCGAATTATCCGATCAATCCCTAAGCTGTTATTCCTTTCTGACGTTACCAAACTCTAAGCAAAGCTAGATCCTTGAAAATCGGAGTCTAATTATCTGATCGACCCTTATATAGGATTTTCCTTCCAAATGTTGCGAATCTTTAAGGAATGCCAAATTTTTGAAAGTTCGAGGTTGAATTATCCGATCGACCCCTATATGGGTTTTTCTTCCTGACATTGCTAATTTGCGGGTAATACCAAATTCTTAAAGTTCGGGGTCGAAATATCCGATCGACCCCTATATAGGTTTTCCTTCCTGAGGTTGCCAATCTTCAGGCAATGCCGGATTGCTAAAGGTCGAGTCGAATCATCCGATCAATCCCTATATTGATTTTCCTTTCTGACATTGCCAATCTCCAAGCAACGTCGGATTCCTAAAGGTCGGAGTCGAATTATCTGATCGAACCCTATATGGGTTTCTTTTCTTGACGTTGCCAATCTTCAGGAAACGCCAGATACTTGAAGGTCCAGATCGAATCACCCAATAGACCCATATATGGGTTTTTCGTTCTGACATTGCCAAAGGTCAGGGTCGAATTATTTGATCAAACCCTATACAAGTTTTCCTACCCGATGTTGCTGATCTACGGGCAACGCCGGATTACTGAAGGTTGGTGCTAAATTATCTGCTCAACCACTGAAATTATGCTCCTCGGCCATGATCCCAAGCTTAAGGAGCATGTTGTTTGCCGTACGTTCCATCTGCTCAACCCTTAAAATTATGAAAACACGGTACCATTGGTTCGAGAAGCTAATTGATAATTATAAACAAATATTTGCGGTAAGTCTTGCCTTATTATACTACTCCTAGATTCATTGGGTGGCTTATTTGCAAAACTAAACTAATATAAGCTAAATGTAGTGGCGCTGCAACAGATCGCTGTTCCATGCGCTCATGATCGGAATTTCATCAACCGTTATGAGCTTGAAAGTTCCATCTCAGAGCTTCTAATCGATTACATAGGGTCCTACCAAGTTCGGACCAAGTGCCTCCAGACTGAAGGGAAATTGTTTCAAAATGAGATCCCCTACCTCAAAGGTACTACTTTGGACCTTGGTGTTGAAATGTCGTGCTACTCTTCTCTAGTAAGCAGCTAACCTTAATTTCACTTCATCCATTTTCTCATCAACCTAATCGAGGGACTCGAGAAAGAGTTCCTCCTTTACCTTTGGATTGAAGTGCCATTTACGATAAGAAGAGACTTCTAGTGCTATCGGGATTATAGCTTTGATCAGTATGCCAAAACGAATAACGAACGTGTAGTTGTTGACTTGTAAGTCATCCTATAAGCCCATAATGCTCGAGGAAGCTCATCGACCCAATTGCTTTTAGCTTTAGTTAATCATTTTAAGGAGGCCTTGATGATTTCATTCACCGCCTTCACATGTTCGTTTGCCTAAGGATGGGCTACCACTGTGAAGATTTTCTCTTTTTTGTACTGGTTGTAGAAATCCTTGAACTCGGAACTCTCAAGCTGGGTTACGTTCTCCATGATAATCTTCTAAGGTACTACGTACCTGCAAATGATATTCTTTGTCATGAAGTTGATTACCTTTTCATTGTGATGGTGGCAAGCGGTTTTGATTTCGCTTCAGCCCACTTCGTGAAGTAATCCACAGTGACTATCGCATACTTAGCTCCTCCTTTCGTGATCGGTATAACTTTAATAAGATTAATTCCCCAAACTGCAAATGACCATTGGTTTGTCATTTGAGTAAGTTCTAAAGATGGAGCTCTTGGTATCTTCGCAAATCTCTAGCATTGCTCACATCGTTTTGTTAAATCAACTGCATCTCAGTTACCCATTAGCTAGAAATATCTGCAGTGAAGTATCTTCTTTGCTAAAGTTTGCCCCTAGTGTGATCAGCATAGCTCCCCTCATCGATTTACATGAGGATCTTCCTAGCCTCGTCCTTGGTTACGCAATGAAAAAGGGGGTAGCGAAACCTCTCATGTATAATACTCCTCCTTGCATCATGAACGAAGGTGCTTTTTGAAGGAGTTTCCTCCGTTTATTTCTGTCTCTCAGGGAGTTCCCTTGAGCAGATGGTTCTTGATTAGGGTTATCCATGACTCTCTTCTACCGTGGTCTCTAGAACTAATTTGAGATCCATTTGATCGATACTTGGAGCTGTTAAAACTTCCACTAGAACCAAACCATCAGTTGTGCTTCCTCAGAACTTGCCAACTTAACTAATGAATTAGCCTATGAATTCTCTTCTCTGGGATGTGAGTAACTATATAATGTTCTATGTCATCCGACAATTTAGTGCTTTAGTTAGGTATGGAGCAAGCCTCATGCCTTAGCTAGGTATTCCTTTCTTGCTTGACAAACCACGAGTTGGGAATAACCGAATATGTGTAGTGTCCTTTTTCCCAGCTCCTTAGCTATCCTCAGTCCAACTACCAATGCCTCGTATTCAGCCTCGTGGTTAGTTGTAGGAAATTCCAATCTTAATGCAAGCAAACCCACCGTCCCTCTGGAGTTACCAGCACTACTCCTGCTCCTGAACTATGTTTGTTCGATGCTCAGTCTACGAAAAATTTCCAATGAGGAAGTGTAACCACATCCTCTTCTTCTTCGGCACCGCACGTATTAAACTCGGTAATGAAATTTGCCAATGCCTGCTCATTTATCGTTCTCCTCGGATGGTAACTGATATTGTACTGGTTTAATTCTATGTTCTACTTTAGAAACCTTCCCGAAGTCTCAGGTTGGTACAACATCCGCTTCAGAGGCTGATCTGTTAGTACCTTAATTGGGTTCGCTTGGAAGTATGGTCGCAGCTTCCTCGATGCAATCAGCAAGTAATATGCAAGTTTTTTCAACTTTGGGTAATTCTTTTCAGCTCTATTGAATCGCTTATTGATATAGTAAACCAGCCTGTGGATCCTCGCCTCCTTATGTACTAATGTTGCGCTCAATGCGTGAGCAAACACTATAGATAAATGAACAAATCATCCCCGTCCAACGATTTAGGCAAGACCGGTGGTCTTTTCATGTGCCTCAACAACTCCTTGAAAGCATTCTGGCAATCCTGATTCCATTTAAAGTTTTTCTTCCCCTTCTTAAGTGCATCGAAGAAGGATATGCATTTATCTTTTGCCTTTCAGATAAATCGACTCTAGGCAGCAATCTTCCTATTCAAACACTGCAACTCCTTCTTTGTAGTTGGGACGATTACACCTCTCAAGGCATTAATCTGCTATGAATTAGCCTCAGTGCCCCGTGCATTGACGATGAGTCCAGAAACTTTTCCGACGCTACCCTAAAAAACATTTCAATAGATTTAGCCTCATCATACTTCGGTTAAACTTCTAACGTCTCAGAGAGGTCATCCAAATGATTTTGTGATACTCATGACTTCACAAGAATGTCAGCCACGTATACCTCTATTGTCCGTTCGATTTGATTCTTGAACATAGAATTCACCAATCTCTGATAAGTAGCTCCGGCATTTTTCAAACCGAACAGCATCACTCGATAGTAGTATAGTCCCAAATCCATTATAAAGTGAGTATTCTCCTAATTCGGTATATGCATCAGAATCTAGTTTTAGCACGATAAGTGTCCAAAAATAAGAGCAACTCTTGTCCTGCGGTTCAGTTCACTGGCTGGTCAATTCTGGGAAAAGGAAAGCTGTCTTCCAGGCATGCGTTATTCAAATCCGAGTAGTTGATACATGTTTTCCATTTTCTATTTGACTTTTAGACCAACATGAGATTGGATACCCAATTGGGGTATGAAGCATCGTGAATAATGCCCTTTTCCATCTGCTTATTCACTTCTTCTCTCAACGCAAAGGATCATTTCGGACCTAGACTATGCCTTTTCTGTTTTACTGGTGTAAACTTTGGATCAGTGTTCAGTGCATGATGCACTCTCTCCGGCGATACCCCGAAGATATCCAAATGTGTCCAAGCGAATACATCCAAATTTCCTCGGAGGAAATTAACTAATTCCTTCCTTTAGTTAGCATTGAGCTAAGATACAGTCTTCAGCACCCGAGTAGGGTAATCCATATTGACCGGAACATTCACCGTCATCTCAGCCAGTGATGCTCCCCTTCCCTTGACTTCTTCCTAGGATCCATAGCCTTATCAAACCTGCTATGGTTCCCGAGCTAGGATCCAGGATTTAGTTGTTATGCTTGTGGGTCCTGAATGTGGAGAGTCCTCTCCACATTCTTATCTTTCTCACGTTGTTTCGCTTCTCTTAGTTTTGTAACATAACATTCCCTTGCAATGCTTCGGTCTCCCTTACCGATTCGACCCCATTCTCTGTAGGGAACTTCATTACGAAGCACCAAGGTGCCAGTGCTATTCTAAAATTGACAATGGTCGGTCGGACCAAGAGGGCATTATATCAATTACTCATCCACAATAACGAATTTCTAAATCTGGACTATCGTGCGATCTCCTTCACCTTACTCCACGAGTAGATTGATCATCCCAATTGGTTGTTTTGATTCGCCCGTATACCCTTGAATTTTGGTTTTACAGCCTGTAACCTCCTTCATGTTGAACTTCATTTGATCGAATGTCCTTCAGAATAGTGTGTTCATAGAACTTTTAGTATCCAATAAAGACCCAACATACTATTGCCGGTCTGATTCCAAATGTTACCAATATGGGGTTCAACATTGGTGGTTCGACTCCATCGCATCCCTATTCTTAAACATGATATCATCAGTTGTTATCCTTTGCTGCTTAGCCAGAGCTCCGTCTTCTACAACGAAGCAATATTGAACCGATTCAAGAACCCCTTCAACAACTCTTTGGGTCCTTGAGACAGGCTTGATAAGGACATCACGTTCTTAGGCGGAGCACCTTGGAGTCAAAACTGGTCTATGAACTTTCTAGCTAACTCATCAAAAGTAGATATGGATCTTGGCGTGAGCCTCGTGATCCACATCGACATGGCTCTTTCTAAGAAAATAGGGAAGCACTTACATCGAATAGCATCTGTCGCCCTGGCATCGTCACGTGTTATTCATACTTGAGTAATTGTTGCTTAGGATCGGTAGTCGCATTATACGATGGCATTTTCAGCATCGTAAACTTTCTGGGATACTCTTCTCTTGTAATGTTCTCCATAAATGGGGTCTTACTTGGCATGATGCCCCAATCCTCATTCTTTCCACATTGCTTTCCTCAACCAACTGCTCAACTACGTCTTCTGTGTATTCCTCGCTAGCACGGAATTCCAAAGGACGACTATCAGGGGCTACACCGAATGTTTGGCTTTGCAAAATCTCTCAGTTTGCCGACAAATGTCTAGGTTTTCCAGACTATGGAAGAACTACTTCTTTAATCTTCCGTTGATGCTCAGTTGGTTTTTCTACTGTTATTTGAAATTCAACGTCGTTAACTTCAACATTCGGTTCATAATCATTAATGTGCATGTAAATGTGCATATTTTTACTTCCATATTTAATCTAATTTAATTAAATAAATGAGCATACATAGTATTTTAACATGTTTAAACCAAAATTTAAATTATTTTCAAATCATCATTTATTCATCTTCATATAGGGACAAAATGGTCATTTTTATGTGTGAACTAATTTGAGAATATCTATTTGCATGTTTTATTTTTATTTGTAAGAAATTAGATGGAAAAATATGAAGAGACTTCATGAAAATACGTACGCACAAGAGAAGGAAACAAATGAAGATGGAAATAAATCATTTCATGCAACATAGAGGACCCCACCTACCCACTTACCATGATCCACTAGTAAGAGCTAATGCACATGTTAGTGGGGATTAAAGCTACATGCACATCTAATGGATGATTATGCTCATGCTAATGACAACTTGGGGGCCACACTTCCTAGAGGGGTATTTTGGGTAATCCTCTAAAATATGCATTAGGGTTTTAGGCATGTATAAATACCCCTTATGTTTCGTGTAATGAAGATCTTAGCACCACCTTGTAGTTAGTTTAGTGGTAGCCACAAAAATAAAAAAAATCTCTTTCACTTTTTAGTAGCTTCTTAGCCTTCTTTTCATGTAATTTATTTTTATGCAATTTTAATACATGTTCTTTTCTTTGTTGTTTATTTTATGCTAGTAGTGTAGATCTTTATATTTTATGCAAGTAGAGTGCTTTTAGTATATTTTAATTATCTCTCTTTTTCATTTTTTTGTTCTATGTTGCAATCTACATTTGTTTACATGATAACAAATATGAGAAGCTAAACCCCTTCAATTTAGGGGTAATGAAGCTCTTTTAATCATGTAGATTCAACATATTTACTAATCTATTATCTCTTTTTATGCTTAATTGAACGTTTGATGTGGCAAAAAAATTTGTTGTTTTGCTTTGAATTTGAAAGCCTATGCCGTTGACACCAAATAGGCTATGCTTAAACAAACATAAACACAAATTACCTCTTCATCTACATATGATTATGGTAATGAAGTGGATTTTAGAATCAAAATTTGATGGTCTATATCACTAATCAATAATAAATAGATCATGCTTAGAATAGATTTTATTTTTAATTTCATTATCTTTTCCATGAGAGTTAAAAAGTGGTTTAGTGGGTGTGTTAAAATTTGGTGGTTTATGTTGGGCTAATTAATAGCACAAATATTACACACTTATGATAAACACATCAACTGAATTCACTAATGACTTATATTGATTTATGTGATCATGAGAAGGAATTTTCCTCTAAATTGCCTTCTACTTTCATATTTTCAATCACTTTCTTTTAGCTAGTTTTTTACATTTTTTAGCTTAAACAATTTAAAACTCTTGGTTAATTTAATTGAGTAGAATTTTAAATCACTTCAATTGCCTGCGGATCAACCTATACTCACCACGTACTAAAATTATACGCCGTGCTCTTACGGTTATTTTTATAATATTTTTTCTGCGATTTTCTAATCCGATAGAAAATTGTCCAATTCAACAATCATCATTGACAAGTTGTAGGTCATCTTTCGAGTTAGAAAAATTCAAAGCTTCAGTTCCCTACCCCCTATTCTCCAAAAAGGCTCTTAGTACCGAGTTGATTTCTCTCGGTGCCGAGTTGTTTTTTTGGGGAGCACTCTAACTTCCTTCAGAAAGCTCTTATGTTGGTCCAACAACTACTTCCTTCTGCTTTCCTTTTTCATTTCGCCTATTCTGACGAAAAATGGACGAGTTCTCTTCTTCGGATATGTAGGCAGAAGCTTCTTTTATGTTCCTCTTAGTCCTTTGTGGTTGCTGGGTCAGTAGTGCTATGCTAGCGTCCATATTCTCCATTAAAGCCTTCTAATTGTCAACCAACTTTTGCTTCAATTCCTATAGCATATTATCAAGCTCACTCCAAGTAACCACTTCCTGTTGAGCAAATGATACCGGTACCACCTATTGATTATTGACTTTAATTTGGTTAGCATTCCTTTCATCACCACCAGCTACTGCTCCTGACAATCTTCCAGATCTTTTAGGCGCTATTGATTTTTATCAGCAAGTTTCCAAATTCCTTAAGTAGAACTTCTAGATATAACCACTAGATCTCTCTAAATACACAATAGCAAGCTAAATCTGACTGTGAGAAACAACCCTTTCAGTGAAAGCACCAAAATGGTGACGTCAAAAGTGGCACAACACCCAAAAACCTATAGAAGTACTAAGATCTAGTAGAAAGTAAATGTAAAACAGTTAGAATATCAAGCTTTTTATAGTGGTTCAGCAATCTCTGGCCTATGTCCATTGTGATCTTTATTAATTATGGATTTGAGAGAGTTTAAGAGGATTAAATATATTTTAAGGTCACAAGCACAAAGGGCTGACAGATTCTTAAGCTTAGAACCACCAACAATGTCTATCTTGGTGACTATTATGAAGGGAGGTAGGAGATGTAGAAAATGGAGTGCCAAAAGTCCTATTTCAGTAGCCCAAAGGTCTATATTTATAGGAGAATTCATCAATAGAATCGGAGGCCCATGAAGTACAAGGTCCATATCCAAGTCCAAAAGTGCAGGAGGGCAGAAACGGGCCTAATCAAAAATTGAAACTACTCGGTATCGAGAGAAACCTCTCGGTATCGACTGGTTTTTGTAGGGAAACACCCACTTTCTTCCTCTATTTAGCCTTCCCATCTTCGATTCGTTGCATTCTAAACACTTTTCTTTAAAGGTGGAGTTGTTTCTTGTTAACTTTTTTAATAATGTTTGTCTTCTCCTGCTTTCTTCACATGAATTCTTAGAATTGCTTATTTATCTTTAAAGGAAAGTACTCCTTGATAATCACTAGAGGTAGTATTCAAGCACAATTGGTTTAAGAGGTTCAAAGTGAAGAAAAGAGCTGTCAATATCGAGTGGTTCCTCTCAGTACCAAGTGGTCTGCTTTACCTCCTTTGCCTTTGCAACTTCTTGAATATGCTTCTATGGCCCTTCTAAGCATGTTTCCAAATTTATGAATTGTTTCATCTTAATCTCGATGTTCTAACTCCAGTGAAAATCTGCTTTTTCAAAAAGATGGTAAACATTTTTATTATATTTAATGGGAAGTCGATCTGATCTAATGATTAGTGTTTGTTTGTGTGCAAGATTTCAAGCAAATCTCAAAGAATCACAAATACGAGCCATAAAATGAATTTTTCATTACTTAACTAATACAAGAGGCTATGGACTTTTTTATCTGAAAGACTGTCCTTTTGAACTCGTATCATATAGCAATGCTGACCTTGGAGGATGCCAAACGGATAGAAAACGTACAAGTGGCACATATCACTTTATCGATCAATCTCTTGTATCTTAGTTTAGTAAAAAAGCAAAGTTGTTTTTGGCTCTTAACGTATGAAGCATAATATAATTCTATGGCCCTGGCATGTGCACAAGTCATTTACATGTAATAAATGCTTCAAGACTATGGTGTTCTGCTAAAAAATTAACCAATATACCATGATAATTCAACTGCTATAAACTTATTAGAAAATCCTACCAATCATTCATAAGCAAACATATTGATATCCGACGTCACTTCTTACGCGATAATGTAGAAAAAGGTATGGTTTCAGTAGAATTTGTTAATTCAGAAAATCAAAATTTTGATATTTTTACTAAGCCACTTGCTGAAAATATTTTTATAAATTTACGACAAAAGTTAGGTGTATATCCTCAAAATTAAATAATTTAAATAACAGCCTAAATTTAACTAAGTTATTTGGTAACTGTTTTTTTCAACTTAAATTAACATCACAAAAATTTGAGGCAAATTATCTATTTTTAACAAATTTCTAAATCCTCTTTAGAGTCAGACAATTTATTTTAATCAACATATTATTTGAAAATTTTAATGGCTTTTAGACAAAGCTCTTCATCCTTTATTTGAATAACTTCTTCTTCTTCCTCATTGGAAGAATCAAATGATTATTCACCTAATTGAAAGAAAATTAACGAGGATATTATCTTGAAGGCTACCTGATTAGGCATAATGAAAAATTTGATAATATAAAAAACACTCAATGCAAATTGAAACGACAACATGATGCAATCATAACGGAACAAAGAAGGATCATATTGGTGCAACAACAACAAGGAGAAAAGTTTAATATTATGGGAAGGAAAATGTCGGCATTTTGTGGTACTACTCAAACTAGAAACTATATCGATGGTAATCATTCCATGAACTCAAGGCCATTGAGAATATATGATCCACTAAAATTGACCTTCTCTGAATTTGATCCATCGGCCCCTTCCGGGTATCATGATTGGAGGACAGGTGATCAATAATGTAGTAAATATATTTACTACCGTTTATATTGTATTTAATATATATATTTAAGAGTAATTTATTTTATGAAAATAAATAATCAACCGTTTGAGTGAGCTAATGTGACGACCATCCTACACCACCAACATCCAATATAACTAAATAGGAAGCCGCTGACATGTCTGACCGATATAGCATGATCACCAAGGTTTGAAAATTAAGTAAAACATCGCAGAACTTATCATATATCTCACAGCGCATGGAATAAATTATAATATACATCATAGATATAAAACAACAGAGACAATAATAACTAAGTGTTCTAAATATTAGAGTACAGATTCATAGAGTTATACATCAAGTAATAGAGTTTATACAAATAGAAATAAACTCAAATACATGTCTCTAAATACTAGTAATAAGTAAGCACCATCAAGGCTCTATAGTGTTGCACAATGGAATAAGTATAGAAGTCTATATACAATAAGAGATAGCTCCATCCAGCTCGTCCTCTCCACAGCTACAACGTCGCACCTAGACCTGCTATCTAGTCTACTCATTTAAGAGTACTAGAGATAATAAGAAGCAAATCATAAAAGCTTGAGTCAAACAACAGTCTTGTGTGAGCGGTAGATGATTCTATAAATACTATACAAGTCAATATAATAAGAAACAAGAGTACATGAACCATACCTGATCCGCCCCTACAACCAAAGAGCATATAACACATATAATATGCTACTCTACGAATATAGTAAAGGTATGCTGCAAACCAAGTACGATAATAGGTGCCTAGGTATTCCTATCCCCAATACCCATCTCCAGACATCCCAAGAGTTATAGACTTACAGAAGAGAACAACTAGATCAACCATAGCATCCATCAAATAATCCTTACTATTACTCAATGTACTATAGATGTATGAAAACTCGTATGGCCTTTCCAATGCCAGGAATTAATGGAAATCCTGATTTTTGGTGTACTCGTTTTTAGCTAGAAGCTGATACTAGACCCTTTCCCACAGTATAGGGTATATGGATCCTTTCCATTGATCCAGGGTAGCCTTTACCAGTACCCATGAGTGTACTCATAATACCCCTGCTTTCGGGTACATAGGAAAACACTTTTAGTATTAATGATCCCTTAGCACGCGTATCAAAGCCCTTTCCTTGCTCCATATAGTTTCCATTATTCTTGAGGAACCATTCCACATTCCTCCATTCCACGATAGAACCATTCTCACGTTCTACCCACAGGTCACCCTTCCTAGAATTCGCCCTTTATCGAAAAATATTTTCACGACTCATTTCAACATCGAGCCACCATCATCAGAACCTAACTTCATTCACCATCGAGTTGCCATCACCGAAGTCCTAAAGCTATCATCATGCTACCTCATCGCCATCCAACCCTAAGCGAACAAACAAATGTCTTCAGCACGACCTGCAGAGCCCTTGCTTCCCCTCCTGAAAGTTCCACCCCGATTCCTTCAAAATGGAACCCATGGTACCTAGTGGAAGCTCTCAATATCGATAGGTAGACTTAGCCAATTTTTAGCTAAGCTCATTTTCTCTTGCCTGGTGCTCCATATTCTTAGTGTTTGAAACCCAACCACTTCCCCTAAAGCTCTTGGTATAAACTATAAAGCTCTTGTTTCCGCCCTCCAAAGCTCTCGGTGTCAAGTCCAACACTTAGCCAAATTCTTGCCCCTCTCTTCTACTGACTATCCTAAGCCTCAACATGAAGTACCATCCTTCCACCGACCAATTTCCTTAAACAAAAACCTCTCGGTACTAAGCAAAAGCTCTTGGTACCGAGTCCTATCCTCAGCTCCAAACTTGTTGTGAATCAAATCCCGAACTCCTCTCATCCTCCAAAGCCTCCCCTCTAAGTTTTATCCAATTATGACCATCTTTGGCTTCAATTTTCCAATTCAACCACCTCTTTCTTAACAACCTAAAATTACTAGCAAACCACATCAAAGCACAACATACAAACATGGAATATCACATATATACATCCATTCATACATGCAATACATAAGAACATGATAATCAAGCAAATCCTAACCTAAATCTAGCTTTTACTCTAGCATGAATGTGAACAAAAGGAGTTGCAATACCATTTAAAATTCACTTTTAAATTCAACCATAAACATATATTAGAATGTGATTAAAACTAGAAAATGTTTTAGGATCAAAATCATGTTAAAAACATGAATTTTAACCATATAAACATGCATAGAAGAGTGAGAGGTCAAGAACCACTCACCAAATACCCAAAATACTAATTTTTCTCTTTAGATCTGAAGTGGATTGCAAAGGAGATGAACACAAATCAATAAAAAATGATATTCTCTAACCTCTAAATGCTAAATACCCCTCTAATTATGATCTAGGCTAAGATTAGTAAGGAAATTGTTTGATTTTTGATGGAATATGGGTTAATGGGGGTTTAGAGCTATTTTGGAGAAGATGAAAATGACTTAGATCAGTTCCTACAGCCTCCCCTTAGCACAATTTTCGAGATGGGTAAGTGGGTCTAAGCACGAGCTTAGTTAATTAACCACTAATGAAAGCCAGCCATAGCTAAAACTTAAAACAACTATAACTTTCAAATAATATGTCCGTTTTTCTATTATGGCCACTCTACGAAATGAAAAACCATCATTCCGAGGCAATGAAAGTGATTTTAGACCCTAATTCGGCTCCTATCAAAAGTTAAATTCCATACAAGATTTTCAGGGTCAAAATGGTCATATAGAAATTCAGCAAAAATTAAAGATATGGAAAATGTCCCTAAGAGTCACTTCCTAAAATTTTAGAGCCATACGACATCATACGAAAAATATAAAAATATTTTGCGATCCTCCAATACGTAAAATACAAGTTGTTAAACTCTTCCCCTTCGGGAATTTCGCCCCTAAAATCCCCACTTAAGTCAAACATAGTTACCCCTTATGCCTAACAATCATATGCAACCATCATACATATCGAACAAGCCGCAATGCAACAAATGGTGTAGGTAAGCCTAATCTAGCATGAATGATACTAAACTGTTCTTTATGATATCGAAGGTGAAAGTAAATATGATAAACAGTAAGTCTTACCATACAAAGAGCTCCGGATGTGTGGCCCTAATGCTCTCCTCAGTATTCCACATGCAATCGTCTTCACTTTTGCCCCCATTGAACATTCACTAACTCCACCATCTTCCTCTTAAGCGGCCTACGAGGTTTCAAATCTTTTGCTTCAATCTCGATATCATCAAGTTGATTTGGTGTAATCGTTATGCCTAAGTCATTCACAAACTTTCGTAGATGAGAAACATGGAAGATGTTGTGAACATCTGCCATCTTTTGAGGTAAGTCGACCCTATATGCTAGGTTCCTAATCCCCTCTGTTATTGGAAAAGGACCTACGAATCTTGACGCCAACTTCCCCTTATTATCGAAATGAATAACATTCTTCAAAGGAAAAATCTTCATAAACACCATATCATCGACGGAGAACTCCAAATCTCTACGTCTCCTATCAGCGTAGCTCTTCTGTCTATCCAGAGCAGCTTGTTTTCTTTGTCGAATGATCTCTATCTTCTCATAGGTTTCTTTAACATATCTGGCCCATGTATCAGTTTCTTGCCTGCCTCCCACCAACATGAAAGGATGTTACATGGTCGGCTATACAATGCCTCATATGGTGCCATACAGATACTATAGTGATAGCTATTATTGTATGTGAACTCCACCAAACGCAAGTGACTGTCCTACGAGCCTTCGAAATGAGTATGCAAGCTCGTAAGAGATCTTCCAATATACGATTCATTCTCTCAATCTGTCCATTAGTTTGTGGGTGATAAGCTGTAATGAGATGCATATCGGTCCCTAATGCCTCTTATAAGCTCTTCCAAAACCCACTAATGAACAATAGGTCTCGATCGCTGACAATGCTCTTTTGCACATCATCAAATCATACAACCCATTTCACATACAATTCGATTAGTTTGACTGCGGTTCTACTTAAATTGATGGGTATATACATAGTGCTCTTGGTCAACCTAAAATCGTATCACTCTCGTAGCATCTCATCTTGCAATCCATCAACATCAAGAAGGACCAATCTCCCATTCTTACGGAGCCAACCTTCTCTGTTGAGTCTGTACAGTTTCATATCTTTAGACTCTACTCCTCCTATTTTCGCCATGGTCTCCGCTAGTCTATCGTCTTCCCTTTAACTAGTACCGATCCGCTCAATCAAAGTAGGTCCGATCGTCAAAGTCGCTAACATCTATGGCTCTAACTTGCAATGAGGTCTAAAGTCATAATCAGCAATATACTCCAACTGCTTCCACTCCAGGAACATCTCTCCCATAATAGCATGTCTTCTACTCAATGCATTGGTGATCGCATTTACCTTACCAAGTGTACGAAAATGCTAAAGCCGTAGGAGGCTAAGAATTCCAACCATCGCTGCTGGAAAAGGTTGAGTCCTTTTGGGAGAAAAGGTACTTCAAAGATTTGTGGTCTGTAAACAGCTCAAACCTTTCTCTTAATAAGTAGTGCCTCCAAATCTTCAAAGCAACACTATCACAGCTAACTCCAAATCATGAGTTGGATACTTCCTCTCATGCGGTTTCAACTGTTAACTAGTGTAGGTGACAACGTTTCCCTTCTACATCAATACCGTACCTAATCCAGTAGCACATGTGTCTATGTATACTATTAGCTCCTCATTCCCACTCGAAATACTGGTATAGTCGTCAACCTCTCCTTTAAACCTATAAATGCATGCTCACACTTTGTGTCCCAAACAAAAGTCTGACACTTCTTCGTCAAATTTGTCAATGGTGCTGCTATCTTCGTGAAGTCCTTGATAAAACGTCTATAATATCCTACAAATCCTAGGATACTACTCGCATCCTTAGCATTCTTGGGTTGGCTCCAATCCTGAACCACTGCCATCTTGGCTGGATCTACTGCAATGCCTTGCTCAGAGATGAGATGACCCAAGAATCTCACCTCCCTTCTCTAGAAGTGACATTTCAAAAACTTCGCTTCCAATCCATGCCTCCTCAACATCTTAAGCACAATCCTCAAGTGTATCTTGTGTTCCCTCTATCCTAGAATAGACCGGAATGTCATCCATGAACACAAGTACAACCTTGTTTAGTCGATCCCTGAAGACGCGGTTCATGAGATCAATAAATTATGTCGGAGCATTGGTCAGCCTGGCATAATTACCACTCATAAAAAGTAGATGGTGTACGAAATGCAGTGATCAACACACTCTCCTTCGCTACTCTCAACTGGTGAAATCCCATCACCAAATCCAATAAAGAGATCACCTTCGCACAATGGAGATGATTGAACAAGTCATCAATACATGGGAGTGGGTACTTGTTCTTCTTTTTCACCTTATTCAACTCACGGTAATCTACACACAACCTTAGAAAGCCATCTGCCTTAGTGGCAAATACTATAAGTTAAGCCCATATAGATATACTCCTATGAATGAACCCCCTCTTCAACAGATCATTTACTTTTACCTCTAACTCCTTTTTCTCTTTATGTGCCATACGCCTCAAAGGCATAACTACTAGTTTGACAACCTTTGCTAAGTCTATCCAAAACTCGATCTCCCGATGCGATGGTAATTTAGTCACCTCCTCAAATACATCTTGAAACTCTCTAATGATGGGAACATATGACAACCCATCCCATGGAAGCTCGAGCGAATATAGAAAGCTAACCATAACCACATCCTTCGGCAGGCAGCCAACCACTACTGTTTGCCCCTCTACCACCCTAATCGTCATCTGCAGCCTCTCGCGACCCACTACTACTGCATACTTCCTTAGCCAATCCATTCCCAAGATAATCCTGAAGCTAACAAAATTTTAAACAAAGCAATCACAAACAAAAGAGCATCCATGACTCGATAAGACCAAACCACGACAAACCATAAACAGGTTAGTGGAGCCTCCAACAATGTTTGTCACAATCAAAGGTTGGTCAAATATTTTAGGTCTCAATCACAATTTATCCACTATGTCACCAGATATAAGGATTGTGAAGCACCAATATCGAATAAAACACGTACATGAACATCATATATGGAAATCATAGATTGAATAACAACGTTATTTCCCTTCTCCATTGGGGAGGGAGCACTCGACGAAGTCGCAACCGTGTCCAAAGCATTCGCCTTCACAACCTGCTTTTATTGTGCTTGTTCTGGAAAACTTTCCGACATGTGTTCAATCTTGCCACAGTTATAGCACTTCTTCTTCCCATCATCTTTGTAGTCTCTGATTGGGTGACTCTTGTCTCCACAACCAAAATAAACGGGTTCCCATTTACCCTTCTTCTGAGCATTCTTGAGAATGCTTCCTCTTTCCATTCCATTTCTTCTTGCCTCCACCGCTTTGCTATGGTTTCTACTCTTCCTTGGAAATAACAGTTGATCTGGACTTAGAGTATCAACTCTTCTAGCGAAGAGCTTTCTCGATAAGTCTCTCGAAAGGCTCATTGGTGTGACTCACTAATTTCTCCTCTAGATAGTTGGCCAAAACCAAAATAAGTTTTTCATTCTTCCTCAACGGTATTTCGATGAAAGACATCCCATATTTTGACAAAGCGTCGAACTCAGCAATATACTCAGAGGCAGACATATCTTCCTACTTCAAATCAGCAAATCTCCTGAATAGTACCGACTTTCAAGCAGTTGGAACGAACTTCTCCTCAAACCTAGCCTTGAATTGGTTTCAAGTGAACTAATCCTCGGCTTTAGCAATAGTAATGCATTCCACCAATTTATGACCCATTCTTGAAGCTGTCTAGAGGCCAACATTCTTTTTATGGCATCATGTACTTCTATATCACCAAAGATATGCTCGTAGGTGTTTAACCGATCCAGCACTTCGATGGCCGAATCCATTCCAAGGAATGATTTGCCTCCCAAAATAGAGAAGTCTTTGCATAGCTTGGCAAAGTTAGCCCTCGGTGCCTGCACCTGAGCACCACCAACAACAACAGCTGGAGTGGTCGTTTGGGCATTCTACAACACGTTCGTCATCATCGCATTAAACATAGCTTGCAAGTTAGGGTTAGCTGCCCTCGAACCCGCTCCATCCTCAACTTCGGAGATGGAGTTTCTAACAGTGTTTCTTGTTTGCCAGCTCATTCTCGATCTGTAACAACAATGATCAGTCTCTCAAAAAGAAAAACTATATCGATGGTACTAGTGTGTGCATGCGACTTATATACTACTATGTATAGTTTTGGAAACAGAAATATATAAATAGTACACACTCTCTCGTATATATGTGTATATGTATAAACACACACACATGCTCTCGGTCCATACTAGGGTGATAACTCATTCCCTATCTATAATGGACCACTGTATCAACTTAGGTTAATCGTGAAACCTAAGCTTTGATACCAAATGTGACGACCGCCCTATACTACTGGCACCCTATATAACTAAATAGTGTGCTGTTGATGTGCCTGACCGATGTAGGATGATCATAAAGGGTTCAAAATGAAGTAAAAAGTCACAGAATCTGTCATATATCTCATAGCGCATGGAATTAAATATAATATACATCACATATACAAAGCATGAGAGATAGTAATAATTAAGTGATCCAAATATTAGAGTACAAATTCATAGAGTAATACATCAAGTAATAGAGTTTATACTAACATAAATAAACTAAAATAACTATCTCAAAATGCTAGAAATAAGCAAGCACTGTAAAGGCTCCACAGTGATGCATAGCGAAATAAGCATAGAAAGTCCATATAATAGTGATTGCTCCATCTACCTCGTCCTCTGCACAAATACTGCGTCGCACCTGGACCTACTATCTAGTTTACTTATTTAAGAATACTTAAGATAATAAGAAGTAAAGCATAAAAACTCAAGTCAGGCCACAGTTTGGTGTGAGAAGTAGATGAAACCTAAAATACTATACAAGTTGATATAGAAAGGAACAAGGGTACATGAACCTTACTTGACATGTCCATGCAACCAAAGTGTTAGCACATAATGGACATAATATGCTACACTACGAATATAGTAAAGGTATGCTGTAAACCAAGTATAAAGATAGGTGCCCAGGTATCCTGATCCCTAATACTTATCTCAATTGACATCCCTAAATCAACCATTGCATCCATCAAACAATTCTCACTATCACTCATGTACTCTAGATATATGATAACTCGTATGGCATTTCCTATGTCAAGGACTAATGGAAATCTCGGTTTTCAATTTACTCGTCATTAGCCAAAAGCTGATACTTGAGCCTTTCCTACGGTCCAGGGTATACGAATCCTTTTCGATGATCTGGGATATCCATTTCAGGTACCCACTAGTGTACTCATAACGTCCCTGCTTATGAGTACATCAGAAAACACTCCGAGTATCAATGATCCCTTAGCACGTGTATTGAGCCCTTTCCTTGCTCCATCTAGTTTCCATTATTCTCGAGGAACCATTCCATTTTAGAACAATTCTCAAGTTCTACCCGCGGGGCACCCTTCCTAAAACTCACCTTTTATAGACAAACCTTCTCACGGCTCCATTCCACATTGAGCCGCCCATTAGAACCTTACTTCATTAACCATCGAGTTACCGTCATCGAAGTCTCAAAGCTATCATCATGCTACTACATCACCATCCAACCCCAAGCGAATGATCAAAGACGTTTAGCACGACCTACAAAGCCCCTGCTTCTCCTCGTGGAAGTTCCACCCTGACTCCTTCAAAGTGGACCTCTTAGAATCGATAGGTAGACTTAGCCAATTTTTGGTAAATTCTTTTCCTCTTGCTTAGTGATCCATCTTTTAAGTGTTTGGTCCCTAACCAATTCCCCAAAGCTCTCGGCACCAACTCCAAAGCTCTTGGTGCTAAGTCCAAAAGCTCTTGCTTCCGTGCTCTCTAAAGCTCTTGGTATCAAGTCCAACACTTATCAAATTCGTGCACCTGTCTTCTGCTCACTACCATAAGCCCCAAAATGCGGTACCATCCTTCCACCAAGCAATTTCCTCAAAAAAACCTTTTAGTATCGAGTGCTATCATTGACTCCAAACTTGTTGTGAATCGAATCTTAAGCTCCTCTCGGATAGCCTCCCCTCCAAGTTTCATTCAATTCCGACCGTCTTTGTCTTCAATTTGCCAATTCGACCACCACTTTCCTAACAACCTAAAATAAACAACAAACCACATCAAAGCACAACATACAAACATGGAATATCACACATATACATCCATTCATACATGCAATACATAAGTCATGATAATTAAGCAAATCCTAGTCTAAATCTAGCTTTTACTCTAGCATATGAATATGAACAAAAGGAGTTGCAAAACTATTTAAAATTCACTTTAAAACCATTAAAATTTGGCCATAGGCATATATTAGAAAGTAATTAAAGTTAGAAAACGTTTGAGGATCAAAATCATGTTAAAAACATAAATTATAATTATATAAACATCCATAAAAGAGTAAGAGGTCAAGAACCACTCACCAAATACTCAAAATAATAGTGTTTCTCCTTAGACATGAAGTGGACAACAAAGAAGAAGAACAATAATCGGTAAAAAATGATAATCTCCAACCACTAAATGCTAATTACCCCTCTAATTATGATCTAGGCTAAGATTAGTAAGGAAAATGTGTGATTTTTGATGAAATTAGGGTTATTGAAGTTTAGAGCTATTTTGGTAAAGATGGAAATGACTTAGATCAGTTCCTTCAGTTCCCCTTACCATAATTAATGAGATGGGTTAGTGGGCCTAAGCACGGGCTTAGTTAATTACCCAGTTAATTACCCACTAATGTAGGCCAATAGCAGTCAAAATTTAAAACAGTTAAAAATTTCAAATAATATATCTGTTTTTCTTCTATGACCACTCTATGGAATGGAAAAGCATCATCCTGAAGCAATGGAAGTAGTTTGAGACCCTAATTCGACTTTTATCAAAAGTTATAGTCCATATATGGTTTTCACGGTCAATATGGTCACATTCGGAAAAAGTAATAGATATGGAAAATGTTCCTAAAAGTTACTTCCTAAAATTTTAGAGCCATACAAATAAAATAAAAATATTTTACGATCTTTCGATAGGTAAAATATGGATCGTTATAGCTAACCTGACATTTGAGATATAGTTGAATGTTTGACTAGACCCCTTAGACATATGATTCGTCCTATATTTGTTTTTTATATAAAAATTCAAATTTATTACCTCGATTACACCCCTACCAACCCTACTAACTCCCTTATTCCTTTAGTTAAAACTCTCACCCTCCTCCATTACATTTACTTCCCCAATTACTTTTTACAAACCCTAAATCCTCTCAAACTACATCACTGGCACCAAAATCTCCATCAAGTCAAAAAGCTCAAAGAAAAGAAAATCAGAGAATCATCCTCTATGCAACTAGATTTAGTTAATTAGGTGCAATTGACTGAGTAGCTATATCATGACCTGGAGAGCATGGATATGTAACAAATTTTATGTATTATGAAGTTTTTCCATCGTTATTTCTATAAAGTTGACTACTTTCCTACTTATAACTCAAGAACTCTTACAGATAGAGCGAAAATCACTTCTTTTTATAGAATTTGGCTCCAACGTTGTAAAAATTGATACTCTTGTCGTAAGACTATTCTAAGAAAACATGGGAGAGAAATTTGTTAAACTTCATAACAATGAGGGTTATTTGTGGACGAGTGCTTACGAAAAAATCATAAAACTCCATTACAACCATATTTGAATTTTTTTGGGAATATGTTATGTAGGAATCGAATTAAAAGATGTTGACACCGAATATCATAGGCGGAACCAGATATGACATCATTTATGGGAAAACCAAGTAACAAAAGCTAACTTGAAGTATTTATGACTTAAGCCATGTTTACTTGAACGAATGGTTATTAACACCTTTATCCCAAGAACCAGTAGTCATGAAAAAATAAATGATAAGGATTATAAGGTGTTATATGCGATTATTGGAAACAACAGAGGGGAATTGGGAAAAGTTCTTGCAAGATGAGATAATACCTTTTCTCGAGCACTCTAGAAAAAAAATTCTATGGACCATACAATACTCGTGTTATGTTGTCCGAATATTTCCTCTCATTTATGATGATGTAGAAATTTTAGCATACGTGGGTAAGAAATTATTTGCTCTTATGAAAATTCCTACAACTGTTCCTTCATATATCTCCTATGATGAATACTTAAAGTGTCTACATTAACGAACTTCATCAATGACTATTACCACAAGAGGAAAGGGGCAAAGTGAGGATGAAGCTAAGAGCGATGATAGAATGAATCAGTGAAAATCCGTTCTTCGAACATCACTACTTTTGAAATGCCGCAATTCCATAAAACACATGTTCTTTTATCCTTAAATTAAAAAAATATTGGAGAAATATCTTTTTAGAAGTAGTTCTAGTATGAAATGTATTGAGAAAAACTCTCGAGAATTAATAACTTTTTAGGCAAAACTTGTATAAAGTTGTCGGAGGAATCCCGCTCTCCATCGCCTACAATTCCCTCGCCTCCTCCATCTCAATAGCATATTATCAGACCATCTTCTCAACCGATACAACATTCGAAGCAAGGAGATGACAAAAGTGAGAGTGGTGATTACAAGACCGAGAGCGGGGATGACGAAGACGAGGAGTCTACGCATCAATGAAAAGTATTGGATAAAGGTAATAAAATTTGTCTTAAAAATTATGAACCTCATTTTTCTTCATCTCTATATTTAAATATTTTCTTTGTATTTGTTTTTCTTAGGTTTGGTTATTGAAGTTGTGCATGGTTCTTCATTTTGTGCTTGGAGGTTTGCATACTTGTTGGGATTGCATCATAGTGTTAAGTGATTTATCATGTTATATGTTTTCAGTGGATTTTTTATTGTTTGTTTATGATGAAAAAAAACATTTTATGTATTATTATACTTATGTAGGATATTGAGGTCATGTATTCTGTGGTGTAAAACATTATGTGTAAGTTAGAATTGTGGTGCTTTAATATTATTTTAGGTGTAATTCTATCATTTACTACCTCATACTTTATGCCTTTTTGAGTTTTTTCATAATGACAAAGCGGGAGAAAAATACGGGGCATAATAATGGAGAAGTAAAATGCATATTAGAGATATATACAGTTGTTATCATAAAAAGGAGGAGAATGTTGAATCCTGTTGTTTTGAGTTTTGATGACACAACTATATATTTCTATAAATATTGTACAATTATAATATTTACATGATATTTCAAAAAAGGATGACTAATTTCTATGTTCAACCAATAAAGATCAATTATCAAGAATCGGTGTCATAGTAAGTCTAAAAGCATTGTACAATATCCTTTGATGGTTTGCACACATTTTGACCTATTTTACAAAAGTTCAAAATAATTTTTCAAACTCAAAATTTTTAATCGAAATCAATTTAGGACTTTGACAGGAGTTAAACTCTGAGTGAATTTCTTAAATGTCCGAATAAACTTAATAAGGCTATAAACTTTCTGAGTTAGACATCTGATTGAATTTCTCTGACATCTGAATAAATTAAAATAAGAGTATAAACTTTCGGATTGACAATCTATAAAAATTCAGATGTCTAGTCTATTTTTCCAAATGGCCGAGGTATAAAATATCTATTTCTTTAAACCATTCAAACATCTGTTTAGTTTGATCAAACATCCGATCAAACCGTCCAGACATCTGATCAAACCAACTCGACATCTGAATCAAGTCTTATTTCAACTTGTTCTTTCTGTAAATTGGACAGACATCTGAGCCATTTAATCAGACATCTGACCTTGAACTAGACATTATTTATATATTTAAACTAGACGTCTGATCCCAAAGGCCAGACTCCTAAACTAGTTCAATAATGAGCGTATTCCTTTCTAAAATATGTTTGGACAACCGACCCTATCATTCAAACATCTAACTATGTTTTAAAATATTTTTTCTATAATAGAGTCAGAAGTCTGACCTTTCAACTCAGACATCTAAGAAAGTATAACGAACATCTATTTCTGCAAGGTTATATCTCTTGTTTAATTGATATGATTTTTTGAACAATCATAATCTTTCAACTTAACTATTCTCTACTATAAATATAGACCAAATTCACTTATTGATTTTATATCTCTTGCTCTCAAATTCTCAATCTTCCTATTGCTCTTTTGAAATCAAAAGTGGTTTAAAACTATTATCTGCTTCCTATATCTATGCACATTCAATTCAGAAATCATCAAAGGATATTATAAGAAGGGTGCACTCAAACATGACCTATCCATGTTGTTAAGAACACTATAAAGTCAGAAAGCAAAGTTATTGCTTTACAGTGGTGTGAAGTCCTGTTCGGGAGTTCAAGCAATTGTAAACCTATTCTTTTAGGTGAAGTGAGAGTTGTTACTAGTGAAATTCCTAAAGAAAGCTTAGGGGCTGGACATAGGACTGGTGGTCCAAACAAGTACAAAAATCTCGGTATGATTATATTTTACTTTACTTACTTATTTATCTGCATATATAAATATATACATACATACATACATACATACATACATATATATATATATATATATATATATATATAGTTAGAATTAATCCAAATTACACTAGATCCTATAGAATTTCAGTTAGTTCATCTTTGTCGTGTTTCATTGTCACATGTGTAATAGCAAAATTTGAACTCTTTTATAATATCATTAAACTTTCCATGCCTTTAAATATTCAAATTTGTATAATATCTTATAATACTTAGATATCTTTTCTTATAGGTGATTACAACAAAGAAAACAAAAGAGATTTTTATAGAGATAAGAAGAGTTGCATGTTTATCATTTAGAAAATTAATGTATTTAAAGGAAAAAAGATCATTAAATGTGTGTTGTTTGTAAGTTTTTGGACAATGTTGAAGTCCAATTACGCATTACCATGTTTGTTTTTGTAAACTACGATGTTATACCATAATATTTTGTATTTATTAATAAATTGTTGTACTATAAGTCTATAATATGCAAGAATCTTTTATTGTATTAACGGAGACATATTTATAGCGAATAATCATACCATTCATTAACAAAACATAATAACAATTAATTGACATAGTCTACCAATACATAACATAACAAATGACATAGCACAAATATCACCATGATGAAATATGATATATTACAAATATCACGATAACACAACAAATGACATATCAGCATAGTCCTATATAAGACAATGTAATAATCCATATATAAACTCGATACCAATGAATTAATCCTTAAATGAAAAAATATATGAGAAAATGAAATAAATAGTGTACGCTAAAGCTACTCGTCACCATACACATCGTCATTGTTGTTTTTGTCGTAGTATGGAATTTAACTCTCATCATCACCTACATCAAATATGGTATGCCAAAAATCATCTTAACCCATGTCAATTGAAGTAGGAGGATGATCAAATCTTAGCCTATGTTGATATCGAGCCTCAGCCTTAACAATCAAATCCTAGACACATCGTATCAAATCATAAAGTCTCTGCTCTTACTCCTTTATGCTTCATTTTTGCTCCTCATAATGTTGCGTGCAATACATAATGGTCAGGTAATTAATGCTCTCTGTAAATAACATCTCTAAATCCTCATATGGAAATAAGGCTAAATCAGGTTAATCGGTGATCTTAAGATGAGGTGTATCGATATATCGTCCTTGTCTAGTGGGACTAGGTACAACTATAATCTATCCATGTCCTCCAAGTAGAATCGGCATATCACTGAGTAGGCTAAGATAAGTCCTATATTATTAGGGGTGCAACATCCAAACAAATTGCAGATTACCCAACTATATCTACAATGCCTCCATGAGTAAAATCTGCAAGGGGTGTTGGGTTATATAATCGGCACCAATGAGCAACTAGCATCCCACCATCCATTCGTCGATGCCATTCGTAAGGATGCTTGAGAGTAAACCGTCAAGAATGATGCCCTGAGGTGATATCATCAGAGGCAACATTGTTTCCATAAAGTTGCCTTGCCATGATAAATACAACCAACATTGGGTCAAGAGGAAACCAAAGGAATACGACTGCATGAAAGGAATCCATCATGGGAAGTGAAAGAGAATGTCAAAAAGGGAGATTCATCGTAAGGTTACTAAATGACATGGTCACGTTTATATCTCTATCTGGTTACGTGCAATAATGAAAACATAGCCAGTCTCTTCTCCATGCACTCTTTATTTTATTTATGGTATCCATGCATCGATTGAAAAAAGAATAAAGCTATTATTGGGTCTCTACATTGGATGCACTAGGTTGTGTCTTTACTCATGCCCCAGTACTGTAAAGCTTCCCAAAAGCTAAACAATTATGTCTCCTGGTAGTAATGGTACACTAAACGTCCAAAGACCTACATAAGTAAGCGATGATAGTCATTCCCAAATTATATAAAATGGTAAAGATATGGAAAAATCTGCTGCTGCAACATGTCCTAGGAAAAGTATAGTAGATGGATTTGAGAAGAAAGGGTTTCCCATCATCTACCAAACAAATAACCAAGCTATATCCATGTCAGGATCTACGGTGTGCTATCTAACTAATTTTCTTACAGTATCCTTATTGAAACTAACTCTAATTTTAGTGCCCTCAAATAAGCATGTGAGTATAGAAATACTAAGTAATACACGCATTGAATTATCATGCCTTTGGAACTACTCATCGTAAGGAAGAGGGGGATGTGAAGACTAACAAAAATACTAGTAAGCATAACAAAATCAAGAGGAGTAATACCTATCCCTTTGGAATAAAAGTGAAATGTGTGGATAGTCTTCTACCATACAACACCCAATGCATTTCATAATTGTGTATCAAAATTAAAAGTGAGTTACGTTCCTATAATTGTAAATTAGGATTATTATGAAAAACATAAAGTTGCCTGAAATTATTTTTAATAAAGAAAAAAACATAGCTAAAAAGTCTTGAAAACCAATAGCGCCAAAAATGCTAGACATATGTCCAACAATATCTACTTGTTTAATCTCTTGATAAATACGAAATATCGATACTTAGGATGCATGTGATTTTCGTACCCTAGCTTTCTTAAACATAATTTTGGATTTGATTAACTTAACTTATAGTAAATTTCATAAATGTCATGTACAATCAGTGTTTATTTTCTTTTACAATTCAACACTACAGTAGGAAAGGTCAATGACCACTAGCTCAACTGGTTATGCTTTAGTGTTCTAGGCATAAGTTCTAAAGGTCATGGATTCGAACTTATAAGACATCAAAATGAATGTTCTGCTTGAATAAAGTACTCATTCTTATTACCAATATAGCACTACAACATAAAAGACTTTTAATAGCATTTGAAAAATGAATCATAGGTATTGATATAAGGAAAGCTATATAACGACATGCTATAGTCGGGTAGGTGTGGTTTTGTGAAGGCATGGACGCATGTATGTAGGAGGATGTGCGCATGTGGAAAATGAGAAGGGCTAATATGGTTTGTAGGAAGGTAGCAACTGTGCATGCGAAAGAAATATATAGAACCTGGGCATGTGGAGAAGAAGAAAAGGAGAAGTATGTAGTGCACTGTTGAAATAAAAAGATTTTGCAAAAAGGTCCACCTTAATGTGTTCTCTTGCACGTGATGAGGGGTTGTTTTGGAAGCGGTCGGGACTTGGGGGTTTGCTCGCTGGACTTTGGGCTGTGATATTGGGGTGAGGAACTTATTCTTGTTTATTTAAATTTATATACTAAATGCATTGAATTTTAAAATAAGTAAACTTGCTCATATGAAATTCGATTTACTAGCGGATTTTTGCATTCCATTCGTACTGACGAGTACAACATTGTAATGTAGCTTGTCGATGGCTTTGGCAATGTATAAAGTTATGATATATTGAAGTAGACCGAATTTAATTACATTATTTTAAATAATAACATTGTAAAATTATTATATCTTAATTTATGATAATTATTTGGCCAAATAAAACACCATTCCACTAATTAAATTAATTTGATAATTAATTAGCAGAATAAATTCTCGTTCTGATGTTTTACAGTTTTAGACATTAGATTATATATCGTTAACTGATATGCCACTTTGAACAAGTGATATATTAACCAATGATGGTTAAGTGTTGGATTTATTTACATAGTCGTGAATTTTGTAAATACCTATTATTAACTTCAAAAGTTAAATTGAATAATATGGTAGTTTGTTTAAGTATCATGGTGATCGTTAAGCCTCTTTTGAATTTGAAAAGCTAATTATTGATCTGAAAGCTATTTTAAGAATAATTATTTTTATTATAAGATTTAATGATAATTATTATTTAGTAATAAGAATTTAAAAGGTAATAATTGATGTGCACGTAAATGTGCATATATATACATCCATATTTTATCTCTTTTTATTTAAATAAATATCATATTTGGGAATTTTAACATGTTTAAAACCAAAATTCTATTGTTTTCAAATCATTATATATTCATCTTCATTCAAGGGCAAAATGGTCATTTTTGTGCATGTGTAAATTTGAGAATTTTTACTTGGACATTTTTTGATGATTTTTATAGGAATTTGGATGCATATGGAAGAGGCTTATATGAAGATACATGCATGCACAAATGAATACAAAGGAAGAAGAGGGAAATAATTCAAGTCCAAGATCATGGAGGACCCCACCCACTTATCTAAATGCACAATTAGAAGCTAATGGATAACTAAGTTGAGGTTAAAGCTTCATGCACTTTTAATGAGGGATTAATTAGTGGCTAATGGTTACTTGGTGGCCACACTTCCTAAAGGGCATATTGCGAAGCACCCTAAAAATAGAATTAGGGTTTTATGCATGTTTAAATAGCCCTCTTGTGTACATGTAAACATCTTCTACTCTTTCATATTAGTTAGGAAATGAAAAATACAAGTTGTAATGGCAATGTTTTACGAAATAAAAATGGCTTCCAAGCCTCTTTCTCCTCTCTTTTCTACATGCTTTTCTTTGTTTTTATGTTAATGCTCATTTCTATGCTCTCTTTCCCTTAATGTTCATAGCTTAGATTTACATTTATGCACTAGTCTAATCAATTTTTTTCTAGTAGTTAACCTTCTTTTTCTTTGTTTATTCTCTACTTTCTTTCATTTTCAATATTGAAATTTACATGTGTTGATTTGATAACACAAATGAGTATCTAAACCCCTCAATTTAGGGGTAAGGAAGCTCTCTAACTTTATGTAATTTCAACATTTTTATGATTTATGATCACTTTGTTTGTGCTTCATGAAAGTGAATTTTGATGCAAGTTTATTCAAGTGGGTTTGATAGCTTATATTGCTTATGCAAATGAGCTATTCTTATTCAACATAAACACAATTTGCATCATCATTTGCTAATCCATTTTTGATTGTGAAATTAAAGTAAAAATGAAATTTGATGATCTATATTACTAGTTACAATAGTAAATAGATCATACTTAAAATAGCTTTTGCTTTGGCTTCATTTTCATGAGAATTATAAGTGGTTTATTTGTTGTATTATTGTTTGATGGTTTGAGTTATGTTAATTAATAACATAAACAAACCATACTTATGATAAATACAATAATATTTTACTTAATATCAAAGCTAGAGATCATAAATTGTTTGTTTGTTGATTTACAAAAATATGAGAGTGGATTTGCCTCTAAATTGTTCTCTTGTTCAATAGTTTTTAAATCAAATTTTAATTATATTTTTAGCTTCATTTTATTTCTAGTTAACAATTTCTCCTCCATTTGGTCTAATTTGATTGAATAGATTTTTAAACTCTAACAATTCCCTGCGGATCGACCCATACTCGCCACGTACTAACTATTGTACGCCATGCGCTTGCGATTATTTTAATTTGAATTTTTTCGGCAAATTTCTAATCCGATAGAAATTTTGTTGATTAACAAGTTTTTGAAAAAATATCAAAATCCAAAAACAAAAACAAACTTCATTTTAGTTGCATTGTAAATTCACGTTTAGTTTTTGCTTTACATTCATCTCATCTTATTTTCTTTTTTTAAGGGCAATACCACAATTCACATAAAGTGAGGGATTTCATCACCCTTTCCTTAGCCTACAAAAGCATTTCGTCGTGGAATTTGACTAATAATAAAGGTTAGACATTCAACTTAAGGGTGTCATGAGCTCATCTAGGGCTTAATTGTATCTTCACAATTGTTTTATTTGAACAATTTTATTTCTTGGTGTCTAGGCTACGGCAGAGTAATAACCAGTTATAAAAATTACGGTGATTCGTAAATATTATATTGGTTGTTCCTCCGAAGGTACTTAAACCTTCGGCTGCATTGCTACGGTGATTCGTGGTGCACCGATAACCCCTGCCCTTTACCTGGCTGAGAAATATTTTTGTTGATTTAAGACAAAGTGTGATATACAATTTTGGGTTAGGAGCTACTAAGGACAGAAAATTATAATTAATTCCTTTGCATTCATTTAGTTGCATTAGTTCATGCATATTTAAAAAAAACAAAAAAAATTCAAAAATCCAAAAAAATTGTATATTTTACTTAACTTGGTTTTTAATCCAAAAAAAATCCTTCTTTCCTTTCCTTTGAAAATTTTCAATCAAAAACAAAAATCCAAAAAAAATATATAATCTTTTCAAAAAAAAACAAAAATCAGATTTCCATTTTCTACGAACAAATTTTTTTTTGAAAAATCCATTTAGTAAATTTTTTGATAAAACCAAAAAAAAATTCAAACTTCTCTTTCGAAAATAAATTTCACTTGGTAAATATTTTTTCACTAAAAAAAACAATTTTTCACTTCATTTTTCAAATCTTCTTTCATTCTCTAAACTCGATTCTAACTTCTTTCTCTTCTTGACTTTCACTTGTGTATGAGTACTTGGACTTGTGACACAACAACAAATCGTTGGACTCGCGACTCAACCACTAATCGTTTAACTCGAACAGACGATCCTACCGAAACGGCGAATGAGAACGCCCCTCGAACTCTTATGGATAGAATCTTTCACGATAGAGTCTCTATTCCATCTTGCATCACGTTACCCGCCCCTACGGGTAACCATTTCGAAATTCACTCGAACCATATTGCCACACTTCCAAAATTTGGCAATTTCGAGCACGACGACCCATACATTTTTTTGACTAAATTCGAAAAAGTTTGTGCAACCATTAAACTCCAACAACTTTCCGATGATGGAATCAAACTTCGATTAATCCCATTCGCTCTTACGGGTTACGCTGAAAAATGGTTGTACAGCTTACCATCGAACTCGATTAAAACCTAGGAAGAATTCGTAAAAGCTTTCTTATAAAAGTTCTACCCTTTAGAAAAAACAAGTAGAATCCGAAACGAAATTGTAAATTTTCATCAATTCAAGGGAGAACCATTTGGAAAATATTTTGAAAGATTCAAAGAGCTTTTGATAATGTCCACACCATAACTTTGAAAAATGGACGATTTGCCAAATCTTGTACGATGGACTCGAAAACAGCTCACAAACCTTGCTCGAGTCAATGTGCCAAGGAAACTTTCTTGCCCAACATCACGACGATGCTTGGCAATTTCTTGGAAACCTCGCTGAAAAATCATCCCAGTGGGAACGTTCGAACGAAAAATCAATTTACTCACAATCGAGTGCACACTCGATAGGATCTTCTTTTGCTTTGGAAGCTAAGATCGACGCAATGATTAAAAAATTCGATAACGTTTTCTCATCGAATCAAATGAACCAAGCTTCCTTTTAATCCTCTTTCGTTCGCGACCTAAGACTTATGAAATAACGACTTAAAGACGATTCCGGCTCAATGGGTTACAACCTAGGGCAGTTACGATTTAAGGCATGAACCAATCTAACAGGCTACGACCTAAGGAAGCTTACCGACTTAACAAATTGCGAGTTAACAAGGGCTTCCGACTCAAGAAGTTTAACAACCTATGGGAACTTACGACCTACCGAGTTAAGAAAGTTCCGACCTAAAAACGTACGAGTTAAAGTGTGCCAACTTAACCGGTCCGACTTAAAGCAGCATACGACCTAAGCTACAGGTCCGACCTAACAGCGTACGACTTAAGATAATCTATCACTTAAGAGCTAACACTGACTTAAGTAGGTTGCCGACCTAAGGAATGCTCCGAGTCAAGGAATGCTCCGACCTAACAGTGTACGAGTCAAAATGGTCCGACTCAAAAAGCCTACGACTTAAGGCTGTTGCCAACTTGATGACTTAAGGGACCTAAGACCTACGACTTACGTTAAGTCGCTGCCGACCTAGGACTTCAGTTGAATAGCTCGTATTCAGGAGTAACTAAAAGGCAAGAACTCCTATCTCGTCGCCGACCTAAGACCTACGGCTTGCTATAAGTCGGCTCCGACCTATGACTTGGCGAACAGAATCTCACCCAGAACCAATCCTATAAATAGGGCTCCAACTCCAACGAGAGGTGGACTTTGGCCATTCATTTCTTCAAGCGCCGTTACTCTGTCGAACTCTCCACTCATTCAGCAATCAAAGATCTTCAAACATTCGAGACGCTACAACAAGCTTCGAGAGGAATTCCTTACACCCAACACGGATTCATTGAGTTTCATCGTCGAAGATTGGGCTAGTAGTCAAGATTGTTTCTTGTGATCAAATTGTATTGTTTTCATAAGAGATTTGTATCGATTTGTAACCAGATTCAGTAAAAAAGAGATTCAAAGTGGACGTAGGCTTAATCTCAAGCGAACCACTATAAACTGCTGTCTTTTACTGCTTTTTCTGCTATTTTCCTGCTTAAATTCTGTTCCCGTCACACGGGTGGTGCTTTCACGACTCAACCACACACACTGGGTGTTAGCGTTCACTTTTTTAGCGTTAACATTTTGGTGCTTTCACTGAGAGCCCAACTCAAGCTACTACTCACCATTGCTTCATAGAAGTTTGCTGAAAGAATTTCCTACAAAACCAAAAGTCTATCAGACATAATGGCTCCTGGAAGGAAACGAAAGTCTGTCAGAACTGATGATGACCGTGACAATACTGCCACTTCTCTCTCTCTCCAAATCAGGCAGCTCCAAGCGTCGGTGTGACGCGACAAGAGTTAGATGCTGCTGTATCCGGACTGTACCAGCAGATTGAAACTCAGAATAATCTGATGATGGAAAAGATGATTGCTCTATTTGGGGCGAATCAAAGACCAGTAAGTAATGAGGAAAACTTTGCTAATGCTGCTCCCAATTCCGAAGGGAGAAATATTCCTCAAGGGGGATCAGGTGCTGCTGAAGGGGCACCCCTCCAGGCTGAAGGATCCAGGCCGTCACCAGTTCTCTGTGAGCATTTACCTGGACAAACCCCCGAAAAGATGGCCGAGGTCTATTCTGCGAAATCTCTAAACAATGAGGAATATCTCTCTAGCATGGTTCGACAGATAATGAAGGAAAGCTTGCAAAGAAACGAGGATGAGAATGATTGGGGATTCGCCCCGAGTAAAACTCCATTCACAGAAAGGATCTTAAAAGCTGAGTTTCCGAGAAAATTCGTTCCTCCCACCATTCCTTCTTATCGAGGAACGAGTGATCCAAATCAATTCCTATACAAATATGATTGGCACATGACTGGTGCCAGAGCGACTGACGAGATTAAATGCCGGTATTTCCCGGTATACTTAGAAGGAGTGGCGTTACTTTGGTTCACCAAGCTTCCTATGCGATCTGTCGACCAATTTTCTGATCTGACCCGAAAATTCAAGGAACAATTCAGATTATACATCTCAAGGGCAAAGGATATAATGTCTCTCTCAAGTCTTGAACAGAATCCTGGAGAGCCCATTAAATCCTTCTTGAATCGCTTTAATCTAGCCCTAGCAGAAGTTGATAACGTGGAACCGCGAATGATCTTAACCTACTTGATGCGGGCTGTTGACAAGTCTAGCGAGTTTGGAAAATGGTTAAAAATGAAAGAACCAAATTCGCTCGAAAAATTCTACAAAAAGGCTGATGAGTTCATGCGCTTAGAGAATCTCTCCGCGTCAGCTAAAGTTGTGACAACAGTGGTGGAAAATAATGCTACAGTTCAGAACAAGAAAGAATCTGCAAATCAGAAGAGGGAAAGTAATGGTGGGAAGAAGCAGAAAGATCTCAAAAAGCCCCGCTTCCTCAAACCTTCGGATTTTACTCCTCTGACTGATACCCCGGAGAATATTTTCATCGCCACTAAGGATGCTGTTGATTTTCCAAAACCATCAGCAGTAAAAGTTGGGAAAAATGCTGTTCAAAGCGGAAGATTTTGCAAATTTCATAATCAACCAGGCCACGATACCAACGAATGCCGCCACTTGAAAAGCCTAATTGAGGAATTGTTGAGAGAGAATAAGTTGCAGCAGTATGTGAAAATAAATAGGAAAGACCCGTCTTCATCTAACCAAGGACAGTTACCCCCAGCTCATTCATCTGATTCAGGAGAGAGGCCTGCTGGAAAGGAAAGACCTGTTATCAACGTGATCACAGGAGGACCTCACCCGGCTGGCAGGAGTTGGGGTGAAATGGAAAGGTATGCTAGAGCTTTGAAGTATGCCCCAGTTGAAGAAAGTGTCTTAATCTTAGAAGATGCTTCACCTCTAAAGCAGCAGAAGACTTTTCATGATGATATTATGTTCAGAGCCAGGGATTCTATTGATGTGGAAGCTCTTACTGAGGACCCTTTAGTTGTTTCTGTCGGTATTGGGCCGGCTATTGTCAGAAGAGTGTTGGTTGACAGTGGTGCCTCGTGCAACATACTCTTTAAAAAGACATTTGACCAAATGAAAATTCCGATGACAGACGTACTAGCCTCTTCGCACAAGATTGCCGGATTTACAGGAGAGCTGAAACAGCCAATTGGAACGGTGGATTTGTTTGTTGAAATGGGCGAAGGGCATAAGAAGTTGGTTCGAAAGCAAACCTTTGTAATTGTTGATGGATTCTCTGCCTATAATGCTTTCTTGGGTCGGCCTACTCTTGCTGCTTTCAGGGCCGTCCTCGCTCCGTGGTGCTTAACAATGAAATTTCCCACTGATAATGGGGTTGCTGTCATTAAGGGAGATCAGAACGCGGGGCGAGAATGTTATCTTGTAGAGCTCCGTGAGGCCCGAAAAAGAGAGATGGGAAAAGATGCGGCAGCTCCGCTCCGCATCAAAGAACCAACCTTGTAGCAGCTACAGAGTGGCCCCTGTACTGGCGAACACAGCAATGTAAGGAAAGAAATGGACCCTAGAAAAGCCAGTACAGGGGAGAATAGGGTGGTACCTATGGAAGTAACGGTACCAATATCTGTTGATTCAAAAGACCCGAACAAAGTACTCAATGTGGGTTCACAGCTGAGCATAGCAGTTCAAAACACACTGATATCATTCTTAAAAGCCAATCTGGATGTGTTTGCCTGGTGTCATGCTGATATGTGTGGGATCTCCTCGGAAATTGCCGTACATACTTTGAACATTGATCTGAAATTCACACCAGTGAAACAGAAAAGAAGAACTCAAGGCCCAGAAAGGTCGATAGCACTAAAGGAAGAAGTCGACCGGCTCATGGAAAACGGCTTTATCAGAAACTCCACTTATCCAAATTGGGTTTCAAATCCAGTATTGGTCAAGAAGGCAAATGGAAAGTGGAGAGTATGCATAGATTTCTCAGATCTAAACAAAGCATGCCCCAAAGATTGCTTCCCGCTGCCCAGAATTGATCAATTGGTGGATGGAACAGCTGGGCATGAGTTGTTATCGTTTATGGATGCTTACTCCGGATACAATCAGATTATGATGCATGAGCCGGATCAAGAAGACACGAGCTTTATTACAGATGTGGGTCTCTACTGCTACAAAGTTATGCCTTTCGGATTGAAGAATGCTGGGGCAACCTACCAAAGGCTCGTCAATGCAATGTTCAAGCCTCAGATTGGTAGAACCATGGAAGTTTATGTCGACGATATGTTGGTAAAGTCAAAGAAAGCTGTAGATCACATGGGTCACTTGGAGGAAATGTTCGCAATTCTTCGAAAGTACGGAATGAAGCTCAATCCGTTGAAATGTTCGTTCGGAGTAGAGTCCGGGAAATTCTTGGGTTTCATTGTGAGCGCCAGGGGCATTGAAGCCAATCCTACTCAAATCACAGCTCTAAGGGAGGTCAAAGCCCCTAAAACAAAGAAAGAAATGCAAAGTCTCAATGGAAAAGTCGCTGCTCTGAGTCGCTTCATTTCCAAAGCCACAGACAAATGCATTCCCTTCTTTGACGCTCTAAAGAAAGGAAAGAAAATTTTTGAATGGACTCCCGAATGCCAGAATGCTTTCAATGAACTAATTCGTCATATGGAAACACCTCCGGTTCTTTCCAAGCCTACTGACGGTGAAGACCTTTTCATCTATTTGGCAATTTCATCCCACGCCCTCAGTGCAGCACTTGTACGGGAAGATATGAAAGTACAGCGTCCAGTCTATTACATCAGTAAACGGTTCACTGGGGCAGAGATGAATTATTCGAAGATAGAAAAGCTCGCCTATTGTTTGATAATTGCTTCCAGGAAATTGAGACCATACTTTCAAGCTCATCCTATCAAGGTTCTTACTGATCAACCTCTAAAGCAAGTCCTGTTTCGTCCTGAAACTTCGGGTCGTCTTTTGAAATGGAACATTGAACTTAGCCAGTATGACATCACTTACAACCCGCGAAGAGCAATCAACGGACAAGCTTTAGCAGATTTCATTGCGGAGTCTACTGACAAAGGTGACAATAAGGAAGAAACAACTGACTGCATTCCAATACAGTGGAAGTTATATGTTGACGGCTCAAGAAATGATTATTGTTCTGGGGCAGGGGTTGTACTTGAAACCCCCGAAGGACGATCATTATGTTATGCATTGAGACTGGAATTTCCTTCAACAAACAATGAAGCAGAATATGAAGCACTTATTGCCGGTTTAAAAATCGCCAAGGAACTAAACATCAAAGTGTTACAGATTTTCAGCGATTCTCAGCTTATTGTTTGCCAGGTGAAGAAAGAATTTCAAGCCAAAGGAGGAAATTTGCCTGCATATTTGACAAAAACTTCCGAACTCCTCAATGATTTCGATCACTATTCAATAAGCCACATACCTCGAGAGGAAAATATGAAGGCAGATTCTCTAGCAAAGTACTCAAGTTCCGGAGAAGCTCAATTACTGGGGTTAGTTCCTGTAGAAGTTCTGTCAGCTCCAAGCATTGATGAAATGGATGTTGATTGGATTATGGCTACGTCTCAAGAGCATGAATCATGGATGACTCCAATCAAAGAATACCTACTCAATGGTTCCCTTCCATAAAGTTCTAGGGAACGTCGAAAACTATTGAGGAAAGCGTCAAGATATGTAATTCAAGATGGCCGATTATATAGACGGGGATTTTCAATGCCACTGCTCCGATGTGTAACTAAGGAAGAAGCCAAGACAATTCTAGCCGAGATACACGGAGAAGAATGTGGAGATCATTCAGCCGGTCAAACTCTAGCCAAGAAAGTCCTCCGATATGGGTACTTCTGGCCCGATATTAATCGAGATGCAGCTATCCACTCCCGAAAATGCGACAAGTGCCAAAGATTTGCAAAGATTCCAAGGGCACCTTCCACTGAACTAACACAAATGGTCAGTCTGTGGCCATTCGCTATTTGGGGGATAGATCTAATCGGACCATTACTAGTTGCCAAATCAGGAGTCAAATATGCTATTGTTGCTGTCGATTATTTCACCAAATGGGCTGAAGCTGAACCTTTGGCCACCATTACTTCTAAAAAGATGATAAATTTTGTAACGAAGAATATCATTTGCAGATATGGTGTGCCACAGAAGATAATCACAGACAACGGTACTCAGTTTGAAAGTGAAGAATTCCAGGATTTTTGCAAACGGTTCAGAATTTGGAAAAGCTTCTCAGCAGTGGCTCATCCGCAGGCAAACGGGCAAGTGGAAGCAGTGAATAAAATCATCAAGTCAACCATCAAAAAGCAACTCGAAAGAGCAAAAGGTGGTTGGGTCGATAAGCTTCCCTTAGCACTATGGGCATACAGAACCACTCACAAAACTGCGACTGGGCACACTCCATTTTCACTGGCATACGGATCAGAAGCAATGATTCCAGTGGAAGTAGAAGTTCCTTCACATATAAGAGTTCATTTCAACGAAGCTGAAAATGAAAGGCTGCAACTTGAAGCACTTGATTTTCTTGATGAGAAAAGAGAAGAAGCAAGGCTCAGAGTTTCAGCTTATCAGCAAAGGATAGCCAGGCACTTCAACTCTAAAGTTCGCCAACGCAGCTTTGAGGTCGGAAACTTAGTTTTGAAAAGGATCATGATGGCAACTGGTGTGTTTGGACCAAACTGGGAAGGACCATATGCCATTGGCAGTAAACTTCTTGATGGCACTTTCAAACTCATAACTGTTGAAGGAGATCCAATTCCAAGAGCCTGGAACAGCAACCACTTACGTCCTTATTTTACTTTAAAAAAAAGCTTTGCTCAAAATTGTAAAATAGTGATGAATGTATCAGTTGTATTGTAAAACATTGTAAATCAGTGTGAATGAATGAAAGCTATAAAGTGGATGTAGGCCCGATTCTTGGCCGAACCACTATAAATCTTGTGTTCTTTACTATTTCATAATGCCTGTTTTATTTCGATATGTAAATACTTTAAATGTATTGCTAAAATGTCGATTCAAAATTGCAGGACATTAAAACAAGGCTTGCTCGTCACAAAGCCAAGCGACCTCTATAAATCACCTATTACGCAAATACCAAGCGACAAAAAATTCCAAATTCAAATCCTATACAAGGAGAACTTCACATAAAAAGTTGGCGACTCCACTGTGGCAAACCTTTGTTAATTGGTTGAGATTGTTGATATGAACAGACATCCAACTAGATAACTTGCGTTTGTCCCGTGAAGTCGTTCAACAGTGAAGTCCACTTCTTCGGATGAAGCAATTTACTTGTAAAAGGAAAGAAGATGCGCTTGGAAACGATAATAAAAGATCGCTAATGAGCAGATGATGAGAGAACATTGCCAAGCAAACAAAGAAGCAGCCAAAAGGAGGTATGCTTCTCAATAAAAGGGCCGGTAAGAACCACCGAAGGGACACCTTCCCAAGCAGAAGGAACAGGGCCCTTTCTAACTGATCGTGATGCATCCGATCAGGCAGCTTGCGTCCGTCCCGTGGATCTACTCGCCCCTGAGACGCAACCTCCCTGGCACAACAACCAACCAACGTTTCTTCTCAAAGGTCAACAAAGCCCTCTAACGAGGCACGCCAAAAAATGAAAGTACCTCTCTCAATCAAAAAAGATTGGTGGAATCACCAGAGGGGCACCTTCCCAAGCTGAAGGAACAGGGCCCTTGTTAATTGATTGCGATCGTTTGTGCAAACGAGCATCCAACCAAACAACTTGCGTCCGTCCCGTGGATCCATCCAACCATGAGAAAGTAACTTCCAAGCAATCAAAAAGACCTCTTCGGAGGCACAAGCCCTTTTCGGAGGCACAAGCCCTCTTCGAAGGCACATGACCTCTTCGGAGGCAAAAGCCCTTTCCCAATGCACCGTAAGCCCTCTTCGGAGGCACATGACCTCTTCGGAGGCACAAGCCCTTTTCGGAGGCACAAGACCTCTTCGGAGGCACAACTCTTTAAGAGGAGTCCTCTCCGGAGGCATGTCCCAAAATAGAATACTCGAACAAAAAGCCTTCTCCGGAAGCACAGTTCAACTCTCAAGGAAGGTTAACTTGTTCATCTCAAAAAGTTCCTCCTAAAAAAGTTGAAATGCTACAAAATTCTTTCAGAAAAGTTCATTTCACTGCATAGGGAAATCTACTTTCTTTTTTGACAAATGAAAGTGATCATCCCCGATAGTTGAAGTGTTCTTCAGAAAGAAAGAAAAAATAAAAGTTTCTCCAAAAAATGAGATATACTCTATTAAAAGCAGAATGATTCTTCCCCTAAAAGTGGAATTGTTATTCTCTGAAGTGAGAATATCAGTCTTGTAAAAGCTAGAAATATTGCAATGCACTTGTGGTATGGGGGCAACACTATACAATTCAATTATATTAATAAAAGCAACACACTACAAGTTCATTGCAATATCACGAAAAATAGATGTGGAATAAATGTATTCCCAAACATAGACAAAAAATTTGTACAAGTAAAAGGAATCGTTTATTCTGCACTAAAAAAGAGAAACAGATGCGTTCTCACATAAACAAGAATTTGTACAAGTAAAATTACTGTTTTATTTAGTACTATGAAAATTCTTTACATGTGCAGATATCTCAAAAAAAGCAAAAGCAGGGACCGGTACCCGCACAATCTCCGGTCTATACATGTAAGAAGCAAAATAAGAAGTAGAAAGTCCAGCTTGTCATTCCTTCTTCCCGCCACCCTTGGAGCCTTTGCTTGGCCTAATAGTTAATTTCGGAATCCGATGTGGGCGGGACGGAGAAGGAGGAGTGGTTGGGTCTTCTTCTGTTTTGTCTTCCCCTGTCGAAGCACTTCTCTTCTTCTTCCTTATGGCACGCTTCCCCTTCCTCTTCGAAGAAGATTCGCTCCCCGGAGTAGCAAGCAATGTTGAAAGCTTCGTGTCATCATCTAGAGACCGCTCCGGGGTCTTCTCGATGTTTTCAAGATCCTCCGCCTTCTGCTCCTGCGAAACAGCCGGATCATCCAGACCTTGAAGAGCTTCGATTTTCTCTGCCTGAGATCCCGGTTGGGAAGCAGAAGGAGGAGTAATCTGTGAAGATGGAGGAACGGCAACTGAAGGAGTGGAAACTTGTGCAGTGTTTGGTGCCTCCGCTGTAGAAGGAAAGAAGTTAAAATCGGTATTCTCCGAGAAAAGAGAAGGTATCGGTTCACCAAAGTTTAAGTAATAAGTAAGAAGGTCGTCAAACTCGGTTAAATCAAATAAATAATTCACTGGATCTGGATCGACACCAAAATTACCTGGAGAAGTCGGTTTTGACAAGTCAATTCCAAATTTTTCAGCCTCAGTGTCTTCTTGGCTCTGCTCCTCGATATGAGTAAGGGGAGATCCGGTTGTGACGGGCTTGGTCTCGACGGTTTTTGCAGGAGAAGAAAAGTGAGAGCTGGAACCAACGATATCGACGTCAGTTGAAGTCGAAGTATGGACAGGGGCAGTTAAAGATATTTTCTTCTCTAGATGTTCTTCTGCCACTATTCCAGCTCTGGCTTCAGCAAGCTGCTCTTTTCCCTTGGCGAGAGCAGCACGAGCTTCTTCGTCAAGGTAGCGTGCCTCGAGTTCCACCTCATCATAGCCGGCCCCGCCAAGCATGTCAACTGCTACTTCCCATACTTTGGCCAGGGTAACCTCATAGTCAGTACCCAGAAAAGAGAGGCTCCCATGACCCAGAACGCTATGCAGATAAAAGTCAAATAAGGTGGAGCTAATGCTAGCTTTTGTTGTCTCAGGCGATTGCTCGGCTGTCTCTTTTTCGGCAATGGCCGCAGCTCGACCAGCAACAGCCTCATCACGCTCTTTCTCAGCGTTAGCAAGTTGAGACTTCAGTAGTTCAATCTCCACGTTCTGGGAATTAACTTTTTCCCGTAGTCCAGCATTTTCTATGCGATATTTCTCAGCAATGTGCTGTTCGGCGGCAAGCTTCATTTCGACATCTCTTTGTGCAGCATGTGCATCCCACACTTGCTTCTGAAAGACTTCTTCTTTTTGAGTATGTGATGCAGAAGAAGAGGCGAGATTTTCCTTAAGCTGCTTGACTTCAGATTCAAGCCTTGCATTGTCATCCGCGATGTTCGTCATCTCCGCGTCATGCTGCTTGCACCATTTATCCCATTCAGCTTTATCATTCTCCAGAGTCAGCATGTTTTCAAGATTCATACGGTTGACTCTCTGGAGTTCATCAACAAGTTTCTACCATTGCGACATCCTCTCAATGTTAAGCCTAACTGCATCAAGACTTTTAAGCATGTCTTGTTTATCGATTGGGACCAAATCCAGGTCAAAAGGCACTCCTTTTAAGCACCAGTTCGGAAACCGGCTTTGAAGTGTTGGAGGGCCGTCTTTAACCTGATATTGGGGCCTGCTGATGATCGTTTGGATATCGGTTTTCTTTAAAGGAGGAGAGCCGGCCGGAGTATCAGAAGGGATAGGAGCATCAGTCTTCTCAAAAATTACAGACGCGTCACTTGGCTTGGACCGTTTGCTCGATTCGTCAGTAATATGAGTCTTCCCCTTGTCATCATAAGACTTTCGCTTATGGGAATCGTAACTTCTGTAAGAAGAATCATATCGATCAGCGTCTCTTCTTCTCTGCCGCTGCTCATAATCCCTTTTTTCTCAAGCCTTCCTTTGAGCCCTTTCCTCATCTGTCTCTCTTTGGTCACCAAGATATTTCCTAAAGTCATAAGATCCACGACCTCCATGGCGCTGAAATGAGTCATAGTATGAGCCGGTACGCCCCATCGGAGAATCTGAAAACTGAAAAAGAAGTAAATTTTAGAAATTTCCAGAAAAAGAGGATAAATGCTTATAAGTGCTGAAAAATCCTAAGTGTGTGCGGCGTGCGAACTACGTGCGTCAAACTACAAACCACGCTTTAGTGCGGGAACGGAGACGACAAGTGTAGAAGGCGTCGAAGTTTGTTTCAAAGAGGAAGTCGCTTCGACGACAGGAGAGTTCGCTTTTGGAATATTATCCTTGAAAAGCTCTTGAGAAGTTATCATTATGTCACTCAAGTCATCAAAGGTGTCATCATTATGATACTCAGCAGAATTCTCCTTTTCAACTTCCACATCGGCTGATTTTTCAGAAATTCGAGGATTTTCTTCCTCTTCAATAATTGGAGCAAGCGTCGGTTTGCTGGACGTTCCCGCAACACCAATAGAAGTAGAACACTTTACTAATGCAGTGTCTACAGTTGGCTCCTTTGAAGCCATCTCTTCCGTTGAAGCTGGGGCATCTGATGTCTGTGCTGGAAGGTTAGAAACTTCACGAGGCTGGGTAAAGTGAGAAGAGTGTAAAAGACCGAATTGATGTAAAAATTCGTCTGTCAATAGAAACTGGATACTCCTTTTCTCAACCGGCACCGCCATAAGCCTCTCAAAAGTCACCTTGTGACCGGGATCTCTAGAAGGAGGAGGAAGTGCTGGAAAGAAAAAAGGCAAAGTTAGCACTTGATAACTCGGACTTCGGTAAGTTTGAAAGAACATGAAAAATAGAGGCAAGTGATCTTACTTCCTACTCTCCAGATAGCGTAAAATCCCGGGGGACAGCGAACATAGAAAAACTGGCTTAGGAAACTATGAACACTCTCAGGGAGACCGGTGATCAACTTACGATTTCTAGCACTCCTCACGACTGTGTTAGAAGGATGATCTTTGTTTTTAGCGAAAGTGCACATATAGCGAATTTCTGCAAAACTGGGAAAACGGTCCAGCGTTCTCCTAAAAAGCACGCACAGTCCCAGCAGGATGGAGTAGCCGTTGGGGTGTAGTTGAAAAGGGGAAATAGATAGTCGGAGGAGAAGTTCTCGAAGACAGTCGTTAAATGGGGGGATAGCCCCACTCAAACACATTTGGCGGTTAACTGCGACAAAGCCATGGGGCGGCCTATCAGCAGTATCATTTATTCCAGGGAACAAAGCGTCAGCTTCGGCAATGCCAAACTGGATGCATAATTGACAAAAGACTTTATGGCTCAGAGTGGTAGGAGTCCTTTCTGGAGGATCATTCAGCGGGACAGCAACTGGAAATGTCTCTTCAACTTGCTCTATTTCTTCTTGTGGAGAAGACATTCTACACAATCAACTGGATGTTCAAATGTGAAGGTGCACGTTCCTTAAAAAGTGTGAAGTGTTGTGCAAAACTAATGAAAGTAAAAGGCAAGCATAACTGGAATTAAACTAGTTGACAATCAATCGATTACAAAATTTCAGAACCTGTTAATGTTCAAGTGCAGTGTTAATGCAGACAAATCAGTTTCAGTTGACTATTACGATTTTGTTTGAATACTTCACTTGAATTGGTTATTGTACAGCATTTCATTCATATTCATTCAATTTAACTTTCTCTTTATCAACTAATCTGTCGTTCGATGTGGGCAGTCAGTGACAGTATATTCGACCCAGTATTTTGTAAATGTTGTATTAAGCAGGATTGTTAGCTTGCAAATTGAAGCAATCTGTAAAAAGAAATACATGTAACACAGTTCATAGTTCAACAGTTCGAAGTCCATGCAAAGTTTAAAAGTCAAGTGCTAAGTCGCCGAAGACTCAAGTACTAACTCGGTGACGACTTAAGAAAGATTTCCTATGGGTTAAGTTAAGTTGTTGGTCCTCTAGTTCTTTGGGTCATCTTCCACAACACTTATAGAGCTATGAAGCTTTAGTTCGAGAACATATGTGCTAACTCATCCATGACTTAAAGGTTATGAGGCGAGCTAGGGTAAGTCGTTTATACTACAAGTCGTTGGCATATCAGGCCAGCAGTCCCTGAGTCTTAAGTCGGAGAAAGAAGAAAAGGCCCCAATTCAAGGCAACAAGAAATCCTCCAAGTCCTAACTCAGAAGCGACTCAAAACGTAGGTCGCTCGAAACTGTTAAGTCGGTTCCGACTTAAACCATGGAAGTCACTGAGTCACACGGACTCACTAAGTCATGACCGGGCCAGTACCTCGACCAATTTTCCTCCCTAACTCTTAACCCGTTAACCCAATAGCCTCACTGCCAATGGCGATCCTCATTCCATCACACCGTTTGATCACCCAAAAAGCCAATTCGAATCGCCTCAGATTTGCTGCGAATCCGATGTACCGTTATCCTATCACAACTACAACATGGTCGATGGCAATTGCAGGACAATCGAAGGGTTATTCATGGTGAATTGCGGCGCCTAAAAACAAGTGGGAGTTGAAAATTGGGAGGTTATCAATTCGACAATGGACATGGGTGAACGAAGATCGGATCGACTTACGGAGTATAACAGGAAGATGATCGGCGATTGGATGGTTGGAATTTATCTCTGGGAGCTCTAAATTGCGTCAATGGCTGATTCGAGAAGAACGATAAGTGAGAGAGAGGGAGGATGTCTTAACTATTTATACACTGGAAGGCGAGTCAACTTGTACGGTGTATGACCTAAGGCATATGTTAAGTCGTTTCCGACCTAACCAAAGAGAGTTAAGAGAATCGAAGCATACGACCTATGGTTTAGGTATATACTTCGAGGGGCAAATGTTAATCCTCTTTCGTTCGCGACCTAAGACTTACGACATAACGACTTAAAGACGATTCCGGCTCAATGGGTTACAACCTAGGGCAGTTACGATTTAAGGCATGAACCAATCTAACAGGCTACGACCTAAGGAAGCTTACCGACTTAACAAATTGCGAGTTAACAAGGGCTTCCGACTCAAGAAGTTTAACAACCTATGGGAACTTACGACCTACCGAGTTAAGAAAGTTCCGACCTAAAAACGTACGAGTTAAAGTGTGCCGACTTAACCGGTCCGACTTAAAGCAGCATACGACCTAAGCTACAGGTCCGACCTAACAGCGTACGACTTAAGATAATCTATCACTTAAGAGCTAACACCGACTTAAGTAGGTTGCCGACCTAAGGAATGCTCCGAGTCAAGGAATGCTCCGACCTAACAGTGTACGAGTCAAAATGGTCCGACTCAAAAAGCCTACGACTTAAGGCTGTTGCCAACTTGATGACTTAAGGGACCTAAGACCTACGACTTACGTTAAGTCGCCGCCGACCTAGGACTTCAGTTGAGTAGCTCGTATTCAGGAGTAACTAAAAGGCAAGAACTCCTATCTCATCGCCGACCTAAGACCTACGGCTTGCTATAAGTCGGCTCCGACCTAGGACTTGGCGAACAGAATCTCACCCAGAACCAATCCTATAAATAGGGCTCCAACTCCAACGAGAGGTGGACTTTGGCCATTCATTTCTTCAAGCGCCGTTACTCTATCGAACTCTCCACTCATTTAGCAATCAAAGATCTTCAAACATTCAAGACGCTACAACAAGCTTCGAGAGGAATTCCTTACACCCAACACGGATTCATTGAGTTTCATCGTCGAAGATTGGGCTAGTAGTCAAGATTGTTTCTTGTGATCAAATTGTATTGTTTTCATAAGATATTTGTATCGATTTGTAACCAGATTCATTAATAAAGAGATTCAAAGTGGACGTAGGCTTAATCTCAAGCCGAACCACTATAAACTGCTGTCTTTTACTGCTTTTTCTGCTATTTTCCTACTTAAATTCTGTTCCCGTCACGCGGGTGGTGCTTTCACGACTCAACCACACACACCGGGTGTTAGCGTTCACTTTTTTAGCGTTAACACTTCCCAATCGATGTGTTATAAATACAACGATCCTAATCATATAGCCGATCAGTGTCCCAATTCTGTCGAACAAATCAATGCTTTCAATAAAGCCAAAAACGATCCGTTTTCTCCAACGTACAACCCTGGTTGGAGAAATCATCCAAATTTTGCTTGGAACCAAAACAATCCCAACACAAATACGGTTCGTCCAAATTTTCAAGCATTCCCGAATAATGCTTCGAATCTTCCCTTTCAACCTAACAATGTTCAACCAAACTTTGCGGGTCCGTCCCATAATCAACCGCAATAATCAAATTTTCAACCAAATTCTGCTCATCCTTCCCAAGACGATAAATGTTTAACTTCGCTTGAGAAAACTCTTGAAACGTTGGCTAAGGAAACTACTCAAAGCCTTCAATCAAACAACAATTTGCTAAATTTATTGACCTCACATATGTAAAGCACAAACCAATCAATTGCAAAACTCGAAATGCAAATGAGTCAATTAGCCATGTCTGTAAATGAACGCGAACGAGGAACATTCCCAAGTCAACCCTTTCCAAATCCCAGAAATCAAAACGCAAATTCATATCAAGTCCATGTTGTTCAAGATAGCAATGTCACCCAACTGAATGCTATCACAACTCTACGTTCCGGTAAACAAATCGATAATCAAGTCGTTAATCCAAATGATTTATCGGAAACCTCTCTTGACACTTCTAAAACAACGAACGAATCTGAACAGAACATGGAGCCAAACGTTGAATCGAATGCCAATCAAAATTCTTCTTCTACTCAGGTAGACCCGCCTACCGAATATCGTGTTCCATTTCCACATCGTCTTCGACCTAAGAAACACTCAGACCAAATGAAAAAGATGTTGGAAACTTTTAAACAAGTAAAAGCGAACATCCCGCTTCTTGACATCGTTCAGCAAGTCCCAACGTACGCAAAATTTATTAAGGACTTGTGCACCCAAAAGCGACACACTCAAGTGCCCAAAAAAGTCTTCTTAGCCGCCAGTTTGAGTGAAGTCTTGTCCCAATCCATGCCCATCAAATACAAAGATCCTAGCTGCCCTACGATTTCGTGTACAGTTGGAGACAAGACGATTAACAAATGTTTGATAGACTTAGGTGCGAGTGTCAACTTCATTCCATATTTCGTGTACGAACAATTAGGCTTAGGTGAGCTCAAACCCACAAAAGTCACACTTCAATTCGCCGATCGTTCCATTAAGAAGCCCGTGGGAGAAATCGAGGACGTGCTCATTCGAGTAAGGCAATTCATATTCCCCGTTGATTTTATCGTTCTCGAAACACAACCCGTGACAAATCCCGCAAGTCAAATTCCATTGATTTTAGGCCGACCATTCTTAGCCACCTCAAATGCCTTAATCAATTGTCGTAACAGTTCCATGAAAATCTCTTTTGGAAACATGACTTTGGATCTTAATATTTTCAATCTTGAAAGCCAATCGAATGAACCTCGTGACCAAACGTTGGAAGTTAGTGCCATTCACAAAATTTTTGAAAATGAGACACTTGATCTTAACGATGAACGCGACGCCGAGTACGAAAAATTGTTTCACGAAATTCCTAATGATATTGAATACACTCTTCCTTTTGAATCACTTCCAGTTGAGTCCGACTCTCAACTCAATTCTTTAATCAAAAAACTCCCGAAGTTGGACCTCAAACCAATTCCCGATCACCTTAAGTTTGCATACTTAGGTGATAACGAAACGTTGCCCGTCATAATTTCTGCAACCCTCTCTCTTGATCAAGAAACTTACTTACTTTCTATTCTTTCGAAAAACAAGGAAGCGATGGGATGGTCGACCTTCGATATAAAGGGAATTAGCCCTGCTATTGTTCAACATCACATCCATTTAATTGACGATGCCAAGCCTGTTCGTTACGCGCAATGAAGGCTTAATCCAAAAATGAAAGATGCGGTGCATGATGAAATTCTTAAACTTCTCAATAACGGAATCATTTACCCGATCTCTGATAGTTCATGGGTTAGCCCAATTCACGTTATACCGAAAATGTCTGGGCTAACCATTGTCAAGAATGATTCAAATGAACTTATTCCAACTCGTACTCAAATGGGTTGGCGTGTTTGCATTGACTATCGAAAACTAAATGCCGCAACACACCACTTCCCTCTTCCTTTCATTGACCAAATGCTCGAACGTCTAGCCGGCCATGAATTCAACTGCTTTCTTGATGGTTATTCTGGCTATAACCAAATTCCAAACGCTCCCGAAGATCAAGAGAAAACGACTTTCATGTGTCCATTCGGTACCTTTGCTTATCGACGTATGCCATTCGGACTTTGTAACGCTCCTGCGACTTCCCAACGATGCATGGTTGGCATTTTTTCCGACATGATCGAACGCTTTCTAGAAGTTTTTATGGACTATTTCTCTATGTTTGGTGATTCTTTTTCCCAATGTTTACATCATCTCGAGTTGGTTTTAAATCGATGTAAAGAAAAACATTTGACTTTGAATTGGGAAAATGCCACTTTATGGTCAAACAAGGCATAGTCCTTAGACATATCATCTCAAATAAAGGCATTGAGGTAGATAAAGCGAAAATCAATGTCATTGCTAATCTACCCATTCCCAAATCTGTTAAGGACATTCGATCATTTCTATGACACGCGGGCTTTTACCGACGCTTTATGAAAGACTTTAGCAAAATTGCTCGTCCTTTGACGACTCTTCTCGGGAAAGACGTTCCTTTCGATTTTAACTCTGATTGTATCTCTTCTTTTGAACGTCTTAAGAACGAACTCATTTCTGCTCCAATCATTTGTGCACCCAATTCGGATCTTCCGTTCGAAATAATGTGTGATGCTTCAAACTTTGCCGTTGGTGCTGTCTTAGGACAACGCATCAACAAGATCCTTCACGTCATTTACTACGCGAGTATGACTTTGAACGACGCTCAACTCAACTACACAACAACCAAAAAAGAGCTTCTAGCTGTATTTTTTGCTCTCGAAATTTTTTGAACTTACTTGATAGGTTTACGCATTACGGTCTACAGTGACCATTCTATGGTTCGATATCTCTTCGCTAAAAAGGATGCTAAATCCTGTTTGATTCGTTGGATCCTTTTACTTCAAGAATTTGACCTTACAATCAAAGACAAAAAGGATCTGATAATGTCATAGCCGATCACTTGTCTCGTTTTCCAAACGCACCATCTTCTTTGCCAATCAATGAAAACTTCTTCGATGAACAACTTCTTTCAATTTCTATCGACCCATGGTACAATAATATAGTGAACTACTTAGTCACTAAAGAAATTCCCTCATCTTGGTCCAAATAGGACAAATACAAATTCATGTCCTAAGTGAAATACTTCTATTGGGACGATCCATACTTGTTCAAATATTGTCCTGACCAAATCATCCGACATTGCATTCCAGATAATGAGATCAGGAGTGTTCTTTCGTTTTGCCACGATCAAGCGTACGGGGGACATTTCGGTCCTCGAAAAACTTCAGAAAAAGTACTTCAGTGTGGTTTCTATTGGCCTTCTCTTTTCAAAGATTTGTTTGAATTTTGTAAAACTTGCGATCGATGTCAAATGCTTGGACGAATTTCTCGACGAGATATGATACCTCTAAACCCCATTCTTACGATCGAAATCTTTGATGTTTGGGGTATCGACTTTATGGGACCTTTTCCCAATTCTTTTGGAAATTTGTATATCCTTCTCGCTGTCGATTACGTCTCAAAATGGGTCGAAGCCGTTCCTTGCAAAACCAACGACTATAGAATTGTTGTGAAATTTCTCAAAGAAAACATCTTTTCGAGGTTCGGCACACCTCGCACAATAATCAGTGATAACGGAACCCATTTTTGCAACCCTTCTTTTGAAACTTTAATAAAAAAATACTCGATAACCCACAAGTTATCCACTCCATATCACCCTTAGACTTGTGGCCAAGTTGAAGTTTCAAATCGACAAATAAAACAAATCTTGGAGAAAACTATCAATAAAAATCGAAAAGATTGGTCTCAGAAATTGACCGACGCGCTTTAGGCTTACCGTACTGCTTTTAAAACTAACCTTGGGATGTCCACATTTCGTTTAGTTTACGGTAAAGCTTGCCATTTACCCGTTGAAATCGAACACAAAGCGTTGTGGGCGATTAAGAACTTAAACTTTGATCTTGAGAAAGCTGGAGAAAACCGAAAACTACAACTCAATGAACAAGAATAACTTAGGAACGACGCGTATGAAAATGAGAAAATTTACAAAGAAAGAACCAAAGATTTTCATGATAAGTCAATCCTAAAGAAAACATTTTCGCTTAACCAAAAAGTTATTTTATATGACTCAAGACTTCATTTATTCCCCGGGAAACTTAAATCGAGATGGACCGGACCATTTGTGGTACGAACTGTTTTTCCACATGCTGCCGTCGAAATAGAAAACCCCAGGGATGGATCGATTTTCAAAATCAACGGTCATCGTTTGAAACCCTTCTTGGAATTGCCAAATAACCAAGAGGAGGAGCTCATGATCCTGCATGAGCCAAGCTACGTCTAGTAAGAATGTTAACCCTCTTTTGTAAATATGTACATAGTTTTCCCCGTTACACTCATTATATCATTTATCGACTATGGGGACACAGTCAAAATTAAGTGTGGGGAGGTCTCATTTTCATTTTTTTAAAGTTTCATGGCATTTTTGAATTTTCATTTTCCTTTATCTAAATTTTTTATAAAATTTCTAAATCCCAAAAACATTTAGCATTTTGATTTATTTTTGAAGAAACACTATAAGATAAGTATAGGTTTTGGTTAATAAATTGAAATTTTTGAAAATTTATTTGTCTTAACAAAAATAAAAATGAAGTTTGATTACAAATAACAATGGTTTAACTAGTATATAGGAAGGTTCATATGTGTTAATTATGAAGTATGTTCTAATTAAAAATCTTTGTTTAAAAAAGTGGTAAACTTAAAGTAAAGGACATAACAATTTTATCTTCCAAGTTAAATGGTGCTAAGACGATTATGAAAAACTCTCTCTTTCTTAATATATATATATATAATTTGTATATATGTATATATTTTTAACACCTAGAGTCATGTGTTCACACTCGTGTGTTCACTCACCATGCTCTGTACCCTTCTCACGTAAGCCCGAAAGGCAATGCATGATCGATATATCTGGCCTTAGTTTATCCGAGTTAGATGTATGTATATAAAAATTCTTTTTAATAATTGATGTAGTGGCGATTACAGAAATGAATATAACGATGAAAGTAGCAATCGGTGGATTGAAAATACCAAACGCCCAAATCCGTTGATCTCAAAGATACCGGATTCTAGCTATCTTCGTCACGTTGATCGCACACGATGCCGTGAAAGAAGATCTACAATTCTTCGAACGTTGATCAAGCGCACTTGATACCGTGAATTGGCTTCAACAATCGTTGATTCGAGCGCACTCGAATGCCGAAGGTGGAGATAGGAGATAACACTCAACTACCAATTTCAAAGTGGCACAAAGCACACAACAAAGTTTTATTCAAAATCAACCAACTTTTACAAATGACACGACTCGCCTATTTATAGGCTTACAACACAACACAAACACTTACATCACAAAGCACCACAATACAAGATTCCCACGACCTATCGTATTTACAACATACGACCTAACAGAAGTACAACACAAGCGACTTACAATGATAACGACCTAAATTTACAACACACACATGAGTTACGACCTAAGAAATAGACAATCTATCTCATCACAGTAACAGGAGCATCTTTACGCGACCTAGGATTTGAGCGACCTAAACTCTGGACGACCTAAAGTGGACATCGGCCTAAGGAAATCAGAACAGCTTCATGAATTTGCGACATAACCACTTGAGCGTCTCAAGAATAAGCGGCATAACTTCTTATGACCTAAGGAGCCATATCTTTAGCGACCTTTGAGAAAAATCTGCTTCCTTTACGTGTTGTGAGTTAGGTCATGATTCGTTAGGTCGTTCGCGACCTAAGCTTGAGCGACCTATGGCAATCAGTTTCACATGACCAATATTTGACTCGTTAAGTCGTATCTTGGTAGGTTGTTTCTTGGTAGGTCGTAGATCGTTTGGACGGCTTATCAACTTGCTTGGTCAGTCTTCATAGCTCGCTTGCGACCTAAAATGGCGTGACTTAAGGAATAACATGCTAGGTCGTAGCTCAGGAAAGTTATGTCATTGGCGACCTAAGAAACAAGAAGGTCGCGCTGCATCATCCTCCCCCTGTTGAAATAAATTCATCCTCGAATTAACACTTTCCTCTTCTTCAACGTTCTTATCCTCATAAAATGGAATCAAGGGTTTGTCGTTGACAACGTCAGCAGTATAGATACGTTCCGGCAATTTTAACTGACATGCAATCCCATTAATTCCCTTCACAACTTCCAAACGACTCATCCTTCCAGCATCTAGCTTGTTGTAAATACCAACAAGAAATCGTTCAGCTATCATGTGTATAGATTCGTTGCGACATTGCGTCTTCATTAAACCCAATACTGAGTCCATACTTACCTCCACCTATAATCTAGTATGTATAGGTAATGACATACATAATCCTGACTTCGTCACGGTCTCTTTTGAAATTTGATAATTATGGCTTCTCTGAACAAACCTTTCAACCTCCTTCCTTATTGACGGCCCAAAACAAGACGTTGCAATCAACTGCATGGTACGATCACAGTCCTCGTGTCTTTCTACATGTAAGTCTTTGATAACTCTTATTCGCCAACTGCAATCAGGAGTATACAATTGCCTTCCTTCGAACAGAAAACCATCAACCAGTTTTTTCAACTCTACCTGCTCTGTCGGACTTATATGATTACATGGCATATGCGGTACAATAGCACCTGGCACTTGATCAACATGATGTTGTACGTCCCTTAGTGGCAGTAATTCCTTGGACGACTCTGCAGGAGCTACATCTTCACATTCATTCACCACTGGCTTAACCTCTTCGATAATTTCAACACTTTCACTGGTTTCATTTTCATTCAACATGAATACTTCTGCACTATCCTCCACTTCTTTAACAAACTCTCTTGTAGATTGCAGACTAGTCGAATCTACTTTCTTCACCAACAAATTACCCCTTTCATCTCCTGACTTTCTTTCTTCCTCCTCATCCTGATTGCGAATTTTCAACCTCATGTTCATCAGATTTTGTCGGTTGAAAATCATCAACTTTATCTTTATCAAACTTTGGTGGTTGAAAACAATCGACTTCATCTTCCACATCAACAAATTCCTTTAAAGACAGCAAAGTCTTTAGTTCCTCGATTTCCTCCAATTGGTTTTCACTCTGTTGTCGCCTTTTAGGAACTAATGTGATTCGTGTACCTTCGAACTTAAAACTGTAGCTGTTAGTACGACCATCATGTTGCACAGCTCTATCATATTGCTATGGTCTCCCAAACAACAGATGGCATACATCCATATCAACCACATCACACCAAATTTCGTCTTTGTATTTCTTCCCAATGGAAAAATTAACACAAACTCTTCGATTAACCTTCACTTCTCTTCCTTTCCTCAACCAAGCTAATTTGTAGGGGTTTGGACGCTTCTCTGTTTTCAATGACAACTTCTTTACAGCTTCTGAAGAAATGATATTATCACAGCTTCCTGCATCGATGACAAATTTACAAACCTTCCCCAAAATAGTGCATGTTGACTGAAAGATATTGCTCCTCAATCAATTAGAATCATCCTCTTGCTTTGGTGTTAAACAAGATCTCCTCACCAACAAACTACAACCCTCATCTCCTGTCAATAATTATTCTTCTTCAACTGGTAGTGAATTGACACACTCTACCTCTACACCTTCATTCTCAATCTCCGCAACCATTGCTCGCTTCTTTGGCTTTGAACATTCATTGCTTTTATGGCCCAACTCTTGACAATTAAAGCATTTGAGACTACTATTGACCTTTGCTTTGTTGGCTTCATTCATAATCGGCTTACTGACAATCTTGGAATCATTCGCACTGCTACTAACATCCTTGTTCTGGTTGTTGGAATTCGTAAACACACCACCTCCTCGTCTCCCTTGCTTTTCCCATGCTAGGGCCTTTTGGTGTGCTTCAGCAACAATCATTGGATTAAACATATTCACCATGTCTTGAATCTGCGTTCGCAACCCTCCAACATACCTAGCTATTAGCTGTTCCTCAGTTTCCATAATATCATTCCGGGCAATCAATTGATAAAATTCATCTGCATAATCATTCACTGATCTCGCCCCTTGTCTTAGGTTCTGCAAACGTTGATACATAAGAGATTGATAATTGTGCGGCAAGAAAGTCGCTTTCATCATCTTTCTCATTTTCTCCCAAGTGATAACTTTAGATTTTCTCATTCTCTCCCGTGTTAGCTTAGTTTGTTGCCACCAAGCCATAGCTCTCCCTCTTAATCTCGTAGCAACAACCTTCACTCTTCGATCCTCGAGAACTTCTTTGAAGTCAAAAATTTCCTCAACATTTGAAACCGAATCCAAAAATTCCTCCGCTACCATTCCACCCTTGAATTCTGGAATTTCAGTTTTCATCCCCGACTCCCATCGACGATCATCTTCAACCTCCCGATATGCATTTCATACTTGGTCTCAATCTCGATAATGAACACTACATCTATCACCATCTTCATCAAAAACAGATGTACTTCGATAATGATCTCGACCATCCACATCTCTATGATCACGCATATCCCTTCTACTTTGTCTTTCAACATCATGATATGGCTCATGTTCAAACTCACGTGGAGTTCTTCTCTCTTCATTTCTATACTCATGATGTTCTCTTCTCAATGAAACTGAAGATTCTCTTCTTTCTCGGTAAGATTGCGGCGACACCCTCCTCGCTTCCATAACCGATGGCGAAACTCTGTTTCCTCCACGGTTTGAGACTGGCGACCTTCTCCTTTGACTTTGATTCATATCTATCATCAATTTCTCTAACTTCCCAATGCCTTCATCAAATTTCTAATTGATTCATTGTTCCATTTGCTCAGCTTCTTCTCTTCTATACACATCTGCAATGTTTTAATGACGATTAACTCTTCTTGGAGGCATTGCTGAATCAAACAATCTCCAACTAATTTTAACTTGGATTCAACTTAACTTCAACACTTTAACTCAGCCTTGATCTACAAAGTGATGCACGACTTCAACTAGCTCTCGGATCTAACACTGATAGGCTCGATTGAAATTGAACAAACACTTCTCTTTACTCCAACAGGCTCGTCTTAGCTATGATTGGCTAAGTCTTTCTCTGATACCAAATGATGCAGCGGTGATTACAGAAATGAATACAATAATGAAAGTAGCAATCGGTGGATTGAAAATACCAAACGCCCAAATCCGTTATCTCAAAGATACCGGATTCTAGCTATCTTTGTCACGTTGATCGTGCACGATGCCGTGAAAGAAGATCTACAATTCTTCGAACGTTGATCAAGTGCACTTGATACCATGAATTGGCTTCAACAATCGTTGATTCGAGCGCACTCGAATGCCGAAGGTGGAGATAGGAGATAACACTCAACTACCAATTTCAAAGTGGCACAAAGCACACAACAAAGTTTTATTCAAAATCAACCAACTTTTACAAATGACACGACTCACCTATTTATAGGCTTACAACACAACACAAACACTTATATCACAAAGCACCACAATACAAGATTCCCACGACCTATCGTATTTACAACATACGACCTAACAAAAGTACAACACAAGCGACTTACAATGATAACGACCTAAATTTACAACATGCACATGAGTTACGACCTAAGCAACAGACGACCTATCTCATCACAGTAACAGGAGCATCTTTACGCGACCTAGGATTTGAGCAACCTAAACTCTGGACGACCTAAAGTGGACAGCGGCCTAAGGAAATCAAAACAGCTTCATGAATTTGCGACATAACCACTTGAGTGTCTCAAGAATAAGCGACATAACTTCTTGCGACCTAAGGAGCCATATCTTTAGCGACCTTTGAGAAAAATCTGCTTCCTTTACGTGTTGTGAGTTAGGTCGTGATTCGTTAGTTCGTTCGCGACCTAAGCTTGAGCGACCTATGGCAATCAGTTTCACACGACCAATATTTGACTCGTTAAGTCGTATCTTGGTAGGTCGTTTCTTGGTAGGTCGTAGATCGTTTGGACGGCTTATCAACTTGCTTGGTCGGTCATCATAGCTCGTTTGCGACCTAAAATGGCACGACTTAAGGAATAACGTGCTAGGTCGTAGCTCAGGAAAGTTAGGTCGTTGGCGACCTAAGAAACAAGAAGGTCGCGCTGCATCAATAATGCCAATAGTCGATAAGTGTTCACACTTGTGTGTTCAGTCGCCACGCTCCGTATTCCCCTCACATCAGTCTGTAAGGCAGTGCACGGGTAATATATCCGACCTTAGTTTACCTGAGTTAGGCATATGTAAATATTGTTAATATCAATAAAATTTTCGAGTAAGAGAGAGTAAGCAATTGAAATCCAAGCACCATTTTAACTTGTTTGATTTAACTAGTTATTGAAAAGAAATAAGAATACCACTTTGGCAAACTTTGATAATCAATTAAGGATCCATTTCATAATTACATTGTGTTATCAAACGAAACAACGAGTTAAACTATTGTCTATTTGCTATGATAGCTTGATTTTTTTTGGAAATTTTGACGAGTAAATGACTTAAATTTTCAAGACAAGGACCAAAACCTATATTTAACTTAAGAGTGTCGAATTGAAAGTGAATCCTTCATTTGTAAATATTTTCAAAAACTTGCATTCATCCCATTGTAATAAATCTTGCACTTTGTAAATATTTTCACTTTGCATTTGGATTTTGTGGGTAGTATCCGCTGAAAACCCTCACGAGACAACACTCGTCCTACTGGGGACAACCAGAGGTTTAATAGCTTGTTGCATACGCTCAATGCAATCGTGCTCCCTACAAAAATGGATTTATCTTAGTTTTCCTTTATTCGAGGACGAATAAAAAGATAAGTGTGGGGGTATTTGATGTGCATGTAGATGTGCATATATATACATCCATATTTTATCTCTTTTTATTTAGATAAATATCATATTTGGGCATTTTAACATGTTTAAAACCAAAATTCAATTGTTTTCAAATCATCGTATATTCATCTTCATTCAGGGGCAAAATAGTCATTTTTGTGTATGTGTAAATTTGAGAATTTTTACTTGGACATTTTTTGATGATTTTTATAGGAATTTGGATTCATATGGAAGAGGCTTATATGAAGATACCTGCATGCACAAATGAATACAAAGGAAAGAAGAGGGAAATAATTCAAGTCCAAGATCATGGAGGACCCCACCCACTTACCTAAATGTACAATTAGAAGCTAATGGACAACTAAGTGGAGGTTAAAGCTTCATGCACTTTTAATGATGGATTAATTAGTGGCTAATGGTTACTTGGTGGCCACACTTCTTAAAGGGCATATTGGGAAGCACCCTAAAAATGGAAATAGGGTTTTATGCATGTTTAAATAGCCCTCTTGTGTACATGTAAACATCTTCTACTCTTTCATATTAGTTAGGAAATGAAAAATACAAGGTTGTAATGGCAGTGTTTTATGAAATAAAAATGGCTTCCAAGCCTCTTTCTCCCCTCTGTTCTACATGATTTTCTTTGTTTTTATGTAATGCTCATTTCTATGCTCTCTTTCTCTTAATGTTCATAGCTTAGATTTACATTTATGCACTAGTCTAATCAATTTTCTTCTAGTAGTTAATCTTCTTTTTCTTTGTTTATTCTCTACTTTCTTTCATTTTCAATGTTGAAACTTACATTTGTTGATTTGATAACACAAATGAGTAGCTAAACCCCTTCTATTTAGGGGTAATGAAACTCTCTAACTTTATGTAATTTCAACATTTTTATGATTTATGATCTCTTTGTTTGTGCTTCATGAAAGTGAATTTTGATGCAAGTTTATACAAGTGGGTTTGATAGCTTATGTTGCTTATGCAAATGAGCTATTCTTATTCAACATAAACACAATTTGCATCATCATTTTCTAATGCATTTTTGATTGTGAAATTATAGTAAAAATGAAATTTGATGATCTATATTACTAGTTACAATAGTAAATAGATCATACTTAAAATAGCTTTTGCTTTGGCTTCATTTTCATGAGAATTATAAGTGGTTTATTTGTTGTATTATAGTTTGATGGTTTGAGTTATGTTAATTAATAACATAAACAAACCATACTTATGATAAATACAACATTATTTCACTTAATATCAAAGCTAGAGATCACAAATTGTTTATTTGTTGATTTACAAAAATATGAGAGTAGATTTGCCTCTAAATTGTTCTCTAGTTCAATAGTTTTTAAATCAAATTTTAATTCTAGTTTTAGCTTCATTTTATTTCTAGTTAACAATTTCTCCTCAATTTGGTCTAATTTGATTGAATAGATTTTTAAACTCTAACAATTCCATGCGGATCGATCCGTACTCGCCACGTACTAACTATTGTACGCCGTGCGCTTGCGGTTATTTTAATTTGAAATTTTTCGGCAAATTTCTAATCCAGTAGAAATTTTGTCGATTAACAATAACTTATTAGTAATAATATTTTAAACATAATCTATAATTGATTTGATAATGATTAAAGTTAATTATTTTAATAATATGATTCTTAAAGGTTATTTCTTAAATGTGTTTAAGGACGTTTAATTACTCTATTTAAAGTTTTTAGTTATGGTTTAAAAATGTTTTAATTATATTTTTATTATTTATTTAAATTGGTTATCTATACTTTAAATTTTAATTAAAGTTATCTATTTATATTTATTTAAGTTATTTAATTATATTTATAAGTTAATCAATTATCATATTAATATTAGTTTAAAGTTAATTAATTATTGTTTTAATAACGTTTTAAAGTTAATAAATTATTATGCTAATATTTTTTTGAAGTTAACTTATTATACAATAATAGTGTTTAAAATTAATTTAATACATTGTGAATGAGGTTTTAAGTTATTATTTTAAATGAGATTTAATTTAAATGAAAAAGAAGGATGTTTAAATAATAACTCATTATTTTAAGTTATTTTTGTTATCAATGGAACTTGAGGGGCTTAAGGAGTCCATTAAATAAGTTTGTTAAATATGGAAAGAGTTTATAAAAGGATTATAATGATTTTTTAAAGATTTGAAAGGAAATGTTTATAAATGAAGCTTGAGATTTATAAAGGATGTTTTATAAATAGATTGGGATTTATAAAGAAGCTTTAAAAATAGATTTGGAGATATTTATAAAATAAAGAGATTTGGAAAGAGATGGTTGATATTCTTGTCGTAATTCGAGGGGCAGGAATTTCCTACAGTTTACTATGGATTCGCAGAGACATAACCATTATGTAAACTGTGATCCATGATTAATACAGAACGATACTTTCAAAAATCTATTTTTAAGAGTTTTCAAGTTTCTAAGTTTTGGAAGTGAAATGGTTTGTGAATATACTTATTCCATTGAGATAAGTATATGGTTATATTTCTAAGTATTGAAATATAGTGTTTGTGAATATACTTATCCTGTTGAGATAAGTATATGAAAATGATTTCCAAAGTATTCGAAAGGTGCTTTTAAAGTAATGGAAACTTAATTAAATGAGGCTTAGTGATTTCAATGGGAAATGTAATCTTTATGTTGAATGTTTGTTTGTTTGATAGTTAAATAATCGACTATCAAATCTTGGCCAAAGTATGTAATCCTTTTTAATTTTGGTGGTAGGAAAATATTTCCTACTTAGCACCGAAGGATTTTAACTCTGAAAATATGTAAGGGAAATGGGGGAATTATGTGCTACATTTATCATTGATGGTGCTATAATGTACGTATAAACTCGTTTCGTTTTTCTATGACAAATGATAAGGAGATCCGTCCACTTAAACGGTTAGGGGTGATCTCCGCTCTTATGTATTGTCTGATTATTTCCTAAAGAACCGGTATTGAGCATTCCAAAAATTGAAATTAGGTTTGTGGAGCACTCGGGATGCGGAAGAATGTACTCGTAAGAGATGAATCGAAGCCGTAACCACTCCGAAAACCATATACGGTTCTATGGAGGAGATTCGTGATATATTGAGATGTTAGGATCTATGTGTGATTCTGAGACCCATTTGGGTATGGGAATCCATGTGTGATTTCAAGATCTATTTGAGATGTGGGAATCCATGCGTGATTCTGAGACCCATTGGGGTATTGGAATCCATGTGGGATTCCGTGATCTATTTTGGTGCTGGTGTGTAAGCTGGAATGTCGGACGTAGCCTCATTAGTGGGAATGACTAAAATTAGAGATGGAGGCAAGGCCAGAAGGGTTGGCAAACCTATAGGGTGTAGTCGGCTCCTCCTAGATGTCACTTACAGCTGTTATGCATGCATGGGGAGGTGCACTCGGTCTTAGCAAGACCAGCCATGTTTTTCCTATGGTACATCACTAGGGATGTACGCTGCTTCGGAAGGATATCTCTGATCCTTATGCAGGAGGACCATTCCTCAAAGTACTGAGGGCACCTCCATGGAAATCCTACACAATTAGCGAACGTGCCTTATCGATTTTTGATTATGTACCTAGTATTGTTGTGATGTACAATCATGGGCATCACAACTACTTGATTATTATTATTTTCGCCTTTAGACATTATTATAATATCATTGGATTTATGATATAAAAGGTTTGGTTATCGTAAGGTAAACACCCATCCATGTTTATGTGTGGCGTGGTTTTACAAAATACCTTTGTTTCCAAAGGGTTTATCTAAACTTTAAGAATCCATTTGATTGTATTTCTCACGTATGTTTTACAAGACTAACCCAGGCATTGTTTTCCTATAATACTCGTGTCAGACCAAGCATATTTCTAGGTTAGTTGGATGTTTAGGAGCTTCAGGAGACGAGCTAGAGGCATAGAGATGTATTCACGTACATGGTTTTTTTCCCATTGCATTCATGGTTATATTTATCATCAATTGTGAGGACATGTTGTTGTAACTGTCCAGGCTGAAATAGGCTAGTATACTCTGATTGATGTCTGTACGTACATAAATTACAGTTTTGTTTTTGTGTAAAGATTTGTTATATATTATAGATTATTCATTCCGCTGTGAGATTCTGTTTTTATTTAGTTTCTTCTTGTCTTCTTTCTTCTTTCTTTTCCGTTACTATCCGCTTTTCCATTTAATTTGGGTTGGACATGTGTGGTTTATTGTCAGCCTAAAGTGTACGGAAAAGTAGGTCGTTACAGATACACTTTTGACAATCAACATATTATATATTAAGTATAACACAATTTGCATAATTCTTGATACACATACTAATACTAGTCACAGAAGCTCATATACATTATACATCAAATATTTAGTATTATACATAATTTAATCCTTCACATAACTTAACGCATCTACCCTCCTCTACAAAACAATACTTCAATTTCGAATAATAATTTACTCATTACAGGTTCTATAGAAAATAGATTCACAACTCTACATTAATATATTTCAATTTTAACTCATCAGTTTAAGCTTCCATGATTCTACTCCTAGGATGTAAATAGCGTAGTTTCCAAAATTCCTGTAAGTATCATCAGTGGAAATGATGTTAAAATAATAGACTTGGGGTAGAATTGGAAGCCATTGGTATGCATTAGGAAGGGGCATAACACAATTATCCTAACATGCCAACCTCCAATTCAAATTATTGTAATCTATTTTTGTAAAAATATGAAATATATGTATAAAGATAAAATACCAACCATAGAGTAAGGAAACCAAGGTGGTTGCCTAAGTACTCCAATTTCAATCGACTTTTGTAGTCCCCAAAATTTGTAAAACCTATTTTTATTTTGTATATTTATTGATTAAAATAGTCTAGTAGTCCCCAAAATTTAGATTTCGAGGTGATCATCACTCAAAAAATTAGGTGACAAATGCTCTATTTTCTCTCCTCATAAGCAACAACCTTTGGCTACTAGTTAGGCCATATAAGCCAAAGAAACAACTCAAACGTACACTTTATGTAAAGGTGAATAGTAAAGGTATTACAAATTAGCAACATATAATTTATGTTATTGGTGCCTTGTAGTAGCTCTTTAGCACTCAACAATCACTGATGTTAACACCACCCACTATTTGATCTCCTCTTCTGGCTAATGCCTCTATCACCTTCTACGATCATCATTCCTCTTCAATAATCTCTATAAAGTTCCATTTTACTTTGACTCACTCCATTTCACCTCTTATGATCAAATTCCATATTTAATTCCCAAATTTAGTTTCTATTATATAAATATATAATTTTGTCCATCATCCTATTATGTTCGTGTAATTCATTCATGCAACTTTCAAATTTTCAAAAGTATAGTTTTGCGATCTCCCTTTGGACCATTTTTCTTTATACAGATTCTTTTTGTCTTCCTTTCGACTTCATCCTTCTTTCCACCTTAGGAAAACTAGAAAATTGCATGGCTTTCCCTCTTTCCAAACTCTAAATTATCGCTCTAAACTTAAGTATATTGTTAACAAAGAGGTGCTTGTTTAATTTAAACAAAGAAGTTGAGATTTTTCATATAGATTTCAAAGTTTAGGAGCTCAAAGAGGGCACTGGTATCTTTTTATTTTTCATCTTTATGATAGAACATATAAAATGAAAACGGATGGTTTTAAATATAGGGTATTACATATACATTATATATATAATGTATGTGTCTCTCTATGTGTGTATACTTATACACAGATATTCAATTAAAATTTATTAAACCTCTTATATTATTAATTTGACATCCTCCTTTTTCCATATACAAAATGTGTTACAAACCGGAATTTTGAACACTTCGTATTTAAATATTTGAATCTTGGTTAAATGTAATTAAATCGATTCAGTAACCTTTTTGTTCCCTTCTAATTAATAACCAATGATGGTAAACTTGTTTTTGAAAAATGTTCTCAAAAATAAATAGTTCGAAGAAATATCGATAATGTGATCAAAAATCATTTTATTGATAAACAACATTTTACTCGATAATAGTTGTTCGAACTAGTTGTGATTTCCTAATATATCAATGTGTAATTAATTAGCAACTAATTTTTTTTGCATCGATGGTAGTTAGCGGGGTAGAGTGATGTAAGCAATAATGTTGGACGAAGATATTTTGGAGGAGGTGTATTTCAGGAAAGCTTAAGGGCTAAGCAAGGAGAGAATAAGGTGGAAAGGTAAGCATATATAGGGTGGATGGGCTTGTAACCAGCTATAGGAAGTTAGATGGATTTGGTGACCACTTAAATGCACTTATTAATATACACTTTAGTTCAAAAATTGCTCACAAAGGTTAGTGCAAAATAAATGTCTTCATCTTCTTCCTCTTCTCTTTTACTTTCTCAAACCATATCAGATCAACTCCAAACTTCACCAAACTTTGGAAAATGCCTTAAGGCAATATGACAAGATGGAAAAGCAACTCAAAGTCGGAAAAAGTAGAAAAAAGTGGAGCAGCTTGGGATGGCCGTGAGCAATTAGCAAGGGAATGAGTTGGTCGAGAGCAACAGAAGGCAAATGTTGGATCTTTTGGTTGTTTGGTGATGGTAGGAAGGTTTCTTGTGTTTGTTGAGGTTTGTGCTAGCTTGATTATCAGGTGATTTTACTCATCATTTGATAATATATATTGTGTTATATATGTTGTGCATAGTATAAAGTCAAAGTGAACTAATAAATTTATAACTTTACAATACTATAACACCCCTAATTTTAAATAACATTATTCGGGAGATTTAATTAGATAAATTATTAGAATAATGTAGAGACTAGGGTGATAAGGGGATTGCGATTTGAAAACTAAGTAGAGTTCGCGCCTTAACTAAATGAAATTGTAAAAATGGGTTTATAAAGTGGTTTTATAAGTTAATAGAATATGGCAAGGGTATTATAGGAATAGCCATATATAACCCCATAACCCCTAAACCCTAACCTCATTCTCATTTCACACATTCATAAAACAAAAACAAAAGAGATCAAGGCCCGCCATAACGCTAGGAGGAAAGAGGATCAAAATAAACTAAAAGCTAAAGATTCAAGCAAGGAAGAATTAAGCAAGATCAAATCTCAAGTTCCTTATCCAAACAAGGTGAATAATAATCAAAACCATCTCATATATGTTTTAATGAACATCTTGATTTTGGGTTTAAAATTTAAATACTATTTGGATGATTTGAATGATGATATGTTTTATTTATATGCCATGTTTGATTTAAACAAGTATGTTGAAAAAGGTTTGATTCAATTTTAAGTTAAAAATCGTATAAAATGTGTTTCTAATGCCGTGAGGATTTAATATGTAATGTAAAACATTATCTTGGAGATAGGTTTAAATTTTCGTAATTATCCAAGCTATGAATAATTTATTATGAATTTTTGAATGGAATAAATGGATAATTGGGGTTTAAAATTAATTTCGGCAATCATATAAAGTATTTTGGGTCCAAAATTTACATATGTTAGAAAACATATTAAAGGAGAATTAAGAAGATTTTTGGTTCTCCTAAATGATTTACTATGGAAATTAAATTTATTTATTTTGAGGACTTAAATGTCTTAATTGTTTTGTTAAGGGTATGTGCTTCTTTGCTAAGATATTTTTAACTATTAATGGATGAATTCGGCAGCCTTTTAGAAAACGATTTATATAAAGGATTTGGCAACCGATCCTATTTTGACAAATAAGGCAAGTTAGGTATAAAGTAATTTCATTTAAAGGTATAAAAATCAGTTTTGCTTTGAACTACTGACTTGCCACTTCCATATGCTTACTTCCGAAATCACCCTAGATTACCTTTCGAACCCATTCGAAACCAATACACATGATATCAATTAGTTGGTATGTAACGTATTGGAGAAAGGAGAAAGAGTATGATGTCAAAAGCTTGCTTTCGAAGGGGTGATAACATTTTTAATAGCTTTCAAAGCAACCCACTTGCCTTTGTTTTGCTTTCGAAAGAGATACTGCTTACTGTGTTTTAAAGAAGGTTTCGAAAGGGTTGAAGTTACTTGTAAATAGCTTTCGAAGGGATGGTCGCTTACCTTTGTTTTAAAATAGCTTTCGATTGAGTTGCTGCATATTAAGTTTTAAAAAGGAACTTTCGAAAGGGGTAGTTGCTTTTGTATCGAGTCGAAATTTAGCTGCCGTATTCATATTAATTGGTTAAAGGTCATTTTCTTTATAGCCTTACATTAATTCTTTCAAAAGGGAAGCTTTTGTTTTATTAATCTTGAAGCCACTTCCCAATGCTTCCGAAAGGGTACTTATAGCTTCTTTTATCAATGCTTTCGAAAGGGTGGTTTCGAAGCCATATGTTCCCCCAAATTCTTTTGTTGAAGATCAATGCTTTCAAAAGGGTTACTTTCGCTTATGATTCACTTTGACCTAGAAGTTACACTTTAGTTTACACCCAAAGATTTTGAAAGAGATACTTTCATATGGTTTCAAAGCTATGTTTCTATAAATCCTACTTGAACTAAGTAGTTTTGAAAGATAAGCTTTAATACTTTCGAAAGGAATGTCTCAATGGTTTCGAAAGGAAGGTTTTGGTGCTTTCAAAAGGGATATTAAAAGTGTTTCGAAAGGCATATATTTAAGTGTTTTGAAAAGAAGGTTTGATTACTTTTGTAGGATATATTTTAAAGGTTTCGAAAGAGAAGGTCTAAGGTTTCGAAAGCCTTAGTTTTCAAAACAAAGGACCCAATCTCATTTTTAAAGAAAAACCCATGGCAATATAAAAGAGTTTTGAAATGGCATTTAACCTTGGAATTTTTGAAGAAGATTTCCTTGCTAAAGATAATAGGTTAAAGGTATTAACCATATTTCATTTGAAAATGATTACAATGATATTAAACCATGAATGGTTGTGTTATCATGTTATGATTTGGTATCATGTGTGCTTCTTCTATAAACAAATTCACTTTATAATTAACCCATAACTGTATTTTAGGGTACTAAGAGTAGAAAAACTAGCTAGGTTGACCGAGTAGTGAATCTATACTGTGTTAATTCCTATATGAGTAGAGTTGCATCCAGGAGGTCAGATAGACCAGAACATAGGATGCCCAAAGACTGATCAAAGAGTTGTCAGTTTAGAATGGTTCATAGTAAATCCATGAAAACTATGTTTGGAAAGTGTTATTGGTAGGGGCAATAGGTTCGTGATCCCATGAAAACTATATCTGGATTAAGTTATTGACAGAGATCAATAGGTTCATAGTCAACCCATGAAAACTATGATACGAGAGAAGTTATTGGAGAACACAATAGGTTCATAGTGAACCCTTGAAAACTACAATCGGATGAAGTTATTGGTAGATACCAATAGGTACCTGGTGATACCATGAAAACTTTAAAACCAGATAGATAGTCAATAAGCTTTGAACAGGTTATTAGTAGCCCATTAAAACTAATATGTTAATGGTGACCCGAGAAACTATAACTGAGACAGATAGTTAAATGAATAGGGATAGGAAATCCAGAATATATAGCATGTTTGCATTTCATCATGGTATATTATATCTTATTAAGTAACCATTGTGGATGTGGGTGCACAGTATATGGTTATCATAAATTTTGGTTAAGATATTATTGAGGGGAAAACCCATTCCGCTAAGCGACGTGGTCTCACTAGATATCTATATGGTTCAAGATGGTAGGCTATTATTCATACCAGGCTTTATGTCTGACTCGAAGTTTATGTTTTCCCCTTAAACTCTCAGACGCTCAATTAATTTTGAGAATTAAGTTTTTAGGTTCTCCTTTAGACGAATAAGCTTCCAGAGATGTGCCAGAGGCAGGCTAGCTATTAGGAGCTATTTTCTGTTTAATTCCGATGTGTTTTGGATGTAATAGCAAGGTTGTTTATTTGCTGATATTTAGACTTTGATCAACCAAGGGGGCATCTTTATATGTCGTTCTTGGTGTATTTTGTAATAATTATATTTTCTCTGAACGTGGTTCTCGAAATTGGGATTAAGTAATGAATTTGAAATATCATTTGAAGTGGAATGAGAAATTTGTTTTAAGTTGAGTTTAAAAAATTTCATATCTATGTGTTTCTTTTATATCGATTCATCTAACATTACCGCATTTGGTCATTGATAATTAATAATTATTGATGACTGCAGCATCCATAGCCGTTAGTTTTGGGCCTCCAAATGGGGAATGTTACAAGCTGGTATCAAAGCATAGGTTTATGTAAATTTTAAAAAAGAATTAAACCTAAAATATTTTTCAAAACATAATCCAATGAATCAAGATATAAGATCGAGGTTTGGGTTAACGTTGTAGTAACATACTTGTATTTGATATATATGTGTGTATAAATACGTACTCCTCTATCTCTTAGACCGTTCTTCTGTATCTTATTAAGGCTCATATGCAAATTTACAAGAAAGGAAGATAATGGAGGCATGAAACGAAAGAGGAAATCTAGGTGGTGGAAGCACTACAACCAATGGAAATGCTCGATCCAATAGGATGAACCAGAGTCGACAGACAAATGCTAATCCAAATGCAATTGCCAACGTACGTGCTGGAAATCCACCAGTAGATATGGGGATGATGTATCGGGTCTCTATCAATCTAATGCAAGCGGGAGCAACTGCAGGAGTAGCTAGGGGTAATGCTGTTGGAGGAGCTAATCTCGTGGCCCCAGTTGGCAACAACTATGCTAAGATGAGCAGGGATTATACCAGTCTTGGTGGGAAGCTGTTTTTGGGAATGGAGGATACTATAGAAGCAGAGAATTTGCTTTTTCATTATGAAAGGATCTTTGCTGACTTGGGATTAAACGATGAGCAGAAGAGGTGAATTGCATCTAGACTATTGCAGAGAGCGGTGCTTTATTGGTGGAATAGTGTTACTGCTGGAATTACCAAGGAAGAGTTGACTCGGGTAGAATTTAGAAGGAGATTTGAAGAAAGGTTTTTGTTTGAAATTTCCAAGTTAATATTGTTAAGAAAATTCATGGATCTATTGCAGGGTGAGATATCGGTGATCGAGTATGCTACGAAGTTTGATGAGCTGTCCAGATACGGATAAGCTACCATTGACATCGTCATTAAAAGGAACAAGAAGTTTATTCGAGGGCTAAGACCCGAGATTGGCAGGGCGACAATGCCACATCTTTGTGATCCAAGTACTGTTCTTGTGGAGATGGCAATCCAAAATGAAGAGATGCTTTCTACTTATGGGAAGGAGAAGTATGTTGAAACCCAGGGTTTTCAGGGAAAGAAGAGGAAATTCTTTAAGAAGGGAACCCAGAAGGGAGAAGCTGCCAAGAAAGCGAAGGCTAATCTAGTTTGCTTTTAGTGTGATAAGAAAGGCCATTATGCTCATGAATGTCGAACTGGAAAAGGGAAGAAGGCTGTGGACAAGAAAGGAGTGAAGAGGCTTTAACTGCGACCATATTGGGCATTATAAGAATCATTGTCTAGAACCAGCTAGGGCGGACAAGTGAAAGGTCTTTTCTGTTGGACCTTTGTCTACTAGGCGAAATGCTGTTGAGGAAGGAAAAACTGTGATGGAAGGTATGCTTTTGATTCAAAGTATACCAGTTAGGGTACTGTTTGATACCGGTGCATCACATTCATTTATATCTTAGTGTTTTGTAGATAAACTATGTTTAGAACCTTTATACCTGGTTACTTTCTTAAGGGTTGCGAATCCGATAGGAGTATATGCAACTCTGGGGATGAGATGTGACCAGTTAGAACTTGATTTGTTAGTTCATAAGTTTGCATGTAGTTTGTATGTTTTTTATTTCGTAGACTTCGGAATCATTTTGGGTATGTATTGGTTAGATAAATATGATGCTAGGATATTTTGCCAAGATATGGAAATATTGCTAAGACACCCTAATAGTCATAACCGAATTATATTCTCAATGGAGAGTTCAGATCGATGTGCATGTGCTTTATTGAGTGCTTTTGAAGTAGAAGAAGAGTTGAGTTAGATTCGGGTAGCAAGAGAGTTTGCAGATGTTTTTGAGCCAGTCACAGGACTACCACCGAAACGAGCCGTTGAGTTTCGGATAGATCTTGTGCCAGTAGCTGAACCTGTAAGTAGACCACCTAGCAGGATGACATCGACAGAGATGAGGGAATTGAAGGTGCAACTAGTGGATTTAGAAAGGAAATTTTTTATTAGACCAAGAAGTTTGCCTTGGGGAGCGGCCACGGTGTTTGTAAAGAAACCGGATGGGTCGTTAAGGATGTGTATCGACTATCATAAGTTGAACGAGAAGATGATCAAGAATAAGTATCCTTTGTAGAGAATCGATGATTTATTTGATCAGTTGTGTGGAGCCAAAGTATTTTCCCAATTGGACTTGGCGACAGGTTTCCATCAGCTAAGAGTGGAAGAAGACAGTATTCCGTTGACGACATTTCAGACTAGGTATGGTTCATACGAATGGTTAGTAATTTCATTCGGATTAACGAATGCGCCAATTTTCTTCATGGATTTGATGAACCAAATTTTCCGAGAGCGCTTATACAAGTTCGTATTGGTATTCATAGATGACATTTTAATATATTCTAAGGATGAGAAAGAGCATGAAGTTCATCTTAGAATAGTGCTAGAGACGCTAAGACGGCATCAGCTGAAAGCAAAGTTTTCAAAGTGTCATTCTTGGAAAAAAGATGTTAAGTTTCTTGGTTACATGGTTTCAAAGAAGGGTTTGTCAGTTGATCCGGATAAGGTCGAAGCTGTTAACAACTAGAAGAGACAAGAGATGGTGACTGAGATAAGAAGTTTTCTAGGAATCACTGGCTACTACCAGAGATTCATTAAGGACTTCTCGCCGATAGTAGTGCCTTTGACTAAGCTAACTAGGAAGGACGTGAAGTTTATTTAGTTTGACAAATGTGATGAAGCATTCCTTAAGTTAAAACATTTGTTGACCAATGCACCCGTGTTAGTGGTTCCAGACGGAAACCAAGGGTAAGTAGTGTATATCGATGCATGTGGAACCAGATTAGGGGCTATGTTGATGTAGAAGGGTAAAGTCATTGCCTATGCTTCACGACAGCTGAGCCCGCATGAAGTGAGATATCCTACTCATGATTTAGAGTTGGCAACGGTGATCTTTGCATTAAAAGTATGGAGACATTATCTCTTAGGGGAGAGATTTGAGTTATACATAGATAATAAGTCTTTAAGGTATTTATTCTCTCAAAAGGAGTTGAATACGAGATATCAAAGTTGGCTAGAGTTTTTAGCGGCTTATGATTTTCGTATAGAGTATACACCTGGAAAAGGAAATAAAGTAGCAGATGCTCTTAGTAGAAAACATCAGAATGTGGTGTTAGTCATGTTGGCGGAATGGAAAGATCTTGAGGCTTGTAGTGTGCAGTTAAGATCGACTGCTAGTTCTAGTCAGAGCACTGCCATGGTTCTTGCTTAGAAGTTCAACTAGTACTGATCGAAAGATTGCTTCTAAGCAGAAAGAGGATCCATTATTAGCCGAGAAGATTAAAAGGCTTGAAGTTGGACCGGAGATTGATGGTCTAAAGAATTTTAATCTTGATCAGAGGGGATGGTTGAGAAAGAAGGGACGGTTGTGTGTTCCGAATGTTGAGGACTTAAGGAAAGAAGTTTTTAAGAAATGCCATCGAACCAAATTTACGATTCATCCCAAGATGTATCAAGATATGAACAGGAGTTTCTACTGGGAAGGTATGAAGAAGGATGTTGTCTTATGGGTAAGGCAGTGTATGAACTGTCAACAAGTGAAGGCAGAACATCAGAAGCCGAGTGGATTGCTTCAACCTTTGGAGATACCAGTTTGGAAATGGGATTTGATATCCATGGATTTCATAGACGGGTTGCCAAGGTCGAATCGGGGAAATGAAAGTATATAGGTCATAGTGGATAGGTTGACTAAGAGTGTCCATTTCATTCTAGTTTAGACAACCAGGACGACACCTGCTTTAGATAAATTATTTATGAAGGACATAGTCAGACTACATGTAATTCCTAGTAGTATAATAAGTGATAGAGATTCTTTGTTTACTAGTGAATTCTGGAAGAGCCTACAGGATGTGTTAGGTACCAAGCTCAAGACAATACAGTGTATCACCCTAAGACGGACGGGTAGACAGAGAGAGTCAATAAGGTACTCGAGGAATTATTGAAAGCTTGTGTGCTAGATTTTGGTGGATCTTGGGAAGATCACCTATACTTAGTTGAGTTTTCCTATAATAATAGTTATCGGACTAGTATAGGAATATCGCCTTTCGAAAGTTTGTATGGAAGGCCATGTAAGTCACCAGCATGTTGGTTGGAAACTAAAGACATATTAGTCTTGGGTCCAAATCTGGTTATAGAGGCAACAAAGAAGATTGAGTTAATCAAAGATAGGATGAAGGAAACTCAGTCTAGATAGAAGAGTTATGCAGATAAGAGGCGTAACGATCTAGAGTTCTTAGTTGGAGATAATGGTATCACCGATGAAAGGTGTGGTATGATTTGGAAAGTCAGGGAAACTAGCACCGAGATATGTTTGACCGTTCCCAATCATAGAGAAGAATGGAAAGCTCGCATACAGAGTAGAGTTGCCGAGCAGTTTGGTAGGTGTCCATAATGTGTTTCATGTGTCTCATCTTCATATGTATGTGCATGATCCAGAGACTACTATTCCATTGACTGCATTGGAAGATTTAATAATAGAACTGAATTAACTTTCGTTAGACAACCAGTTCGGGTTGTCGCGAGAGATGAGAAAAAGTTAAGAAACAAGACAGTCAAGTTGGTGTATGTTCAGTGGAGTGACAACGAGAAGGACTGTACTTGGGACACAAAAGACAAGATTAAAGATACTTATCATGATCTGATGTAGGGGTATGTTCTATATTTGCTTTATATAGACTGTTTGCTAATCAGGTACGCTAATACGGGTGTTAGGAGATATTAAAATTGATTGTTATGTTTAGTATTTAGTCCTTATTGAATTTCAAGGATGAAATTCTTTAAGGAGGGGAGCCTGTAACACCCCTAATTTTAAATAACATTATTCAGGAGATTTAATTAGATAAATTAATTGAATAATGTATACACTAGGATGATAAGGGGATTGAGATTTGAAAACTAAGTAGAGGTCGTGCCTTAACTAAATGAAATTGTAAGAATGGGTTTATAAAATGGTTTTATAAGTTAAGAGAATATGTCAAGGGTATTATGGGAATAGCCGTATATAACCCTATAACCCTTAGACCCCTAAACCCTTACCTCAAATTCAACAAAAACAAAAACAAAAGAGATCAAGGCCAGCCACAACCCTAGGAGAAAAGAGGATCAAAATCAACTAAAAGCTAAGGATTCAAGCAAGGAAGAACTAACCAAGATCAAATCTCAAATTCCTTATCCAAACAAGGTGAATAATAATCAAAACCATCTCATATATTTTTTTAATGTACATCTTGATTTCGGGTTTAAAGTTTAAATACCGTCTGGATAATTTGAATGATAATATTTATATGCCATGTTTGATTTAAACAAATATGTTTGAAAAAGGTTTGATTTGATTTTAAGGTTTAAATAGTATAAAATGGGTTTCGAATGCCACGAGGATTTAATATGTTTGTAAAACATTATCTTGGATAATTTATTATGAATTTTTGAATGGAAGAAATGGATAATTGGGGTTTAAATTAATTTCGGCAATCATATAAAGTACTTTGGGCCCAAAATTTATATATGTTAGAAAACATATTAAAGGTGAATTGATATGATTTTTGGTGATTTTTCCTAAGTGATTTACAATGGAAATTAAATTAATTTAGTTTGAGAACTTAAATGTCTTCATTTTTTTAAGGGGATGAGCTTCTTTGCTAAGATATTTTAAAGTATTAATGGATGAATTCGGCAGCCTTTTTAGAAAAAGATTTATATAAATGATTTGGCAACCAATCATATTTTGACAATTAAGGCAAGTTAAGTATAAAGGAATTGCTTTTAAAGGTATAAATATAAGTTTTGGTTTGAACTACTAACTAGCCACTTCCATATACTTGCTTCCGAAATCACCCGAGATTACCTTTCGAACCCATTTGAAACCAATACACATGATATCAATTAGTTGGTATGTAGCGTATTGGAGAAAGGCAAAAGGGGATGGTGTTGAAAGCTTCCTTTCGAAGGGGATGATACCATTTTTAATAGCATTCGAATCAACCCACTTGCCTTTGTTTTGCTTTGGAAAGGGATACTACTTACTGTGTTTTAAAGAAGCTTTCGAAAGGGTTGAAGTCACTTGTAAATAGCTTTCAAATGGATGGTCGCTTACCTTTGTTTTAAAATAGGTTTCGGTTGAGTTGCCGCATATTAAGTTTTAAAAAGGAACTTACGAAAGGGGTAGTTGCTTTTGAACCTAGTCGAAACCTAGCTGCCATCTTCATACCTTTTGATGTGGTTAAAGCCGCTTTTCTTTATAGCCTTACAGCAATGCTTTCGATAGGGAAGCTTTTGTTTTATTAATCTTGAAGCCACTTCCCAATGCTTTCAAAAGGGTACTTATAGCCGCTTTTATTGAGGCTTTCAAAAGGGTGGTTTCAAAGCCATCTGTTCCCCAAATTATTTTATCGAAGATCAATGCTTTTGAAAGGGTTACTTTCACTTATGATTCACTTTGACCCAGAAGTTAAACTTAAGTTTAAACCCAAAGATTTTGAAAGAGATACTTTCATATAATTTCGAAGCTATGCTTCTATAAATCCTACTTGAACTAAGTAGTTTTGAAAGATAAGCTTTAATACACTCGAAAGGAATGTTTCAATGGTTTCGAAAGGAAGGTTTTGATGCTTTCGAAAGGGATATTCAAAGTGTTTCGAAAGGCATATATTTATGTGTTTTGAAAAGAAGGTTTGATTACTTTCGTAGGATATATTTTAATGGTTTCGAATGAGAAGGTCTAAGGTTTTGAAAGCCTTAGTTTTCAAAACAAAGGACCCAATCTCATTTTTAAAGAAAACCCCATGGCAATATAAAAGAGTTTTGAAATGTCATTTAACTTTGGAGTTTTTGAAGAAGCTTTCCTTGCTAAAGATAATAAGTTAAAGGTATTAACCATTTTGCATTTGAAAATGATTACAAGGATTTTAAACCATGAATGGTTGTGTTATCATGTTATGATTTGTTATCATGTTTGCTTCTTCTATAGACACATTCACTTTATAATTAAGCCATAACTGCATTTTAGAGGTATTAAGGGCAGAAAAACCAACTAGGTTGATCGAGTAGTGAATCTATATTGTGTTAACTCTGGTATGAGAAGAGTTGCATCCAGGAGGTCAGATAGACCAGAACATAGGATCATGGTAAACCCATGAAAACTATGTTTGGAAAGTGTTATTGGCAGGGGCAATAGGTTCTCAGTAAGTCCTTGAAAACTATATCCGGATTAAGTTATTGACAGAGATCAATAGGTTCATAGTCAACCCCTGAAAACTATGATATAAGAGAAGTTATTGGAGAACCCAACAGGTTCATAGTGAACTCATAAAAACTATAATTGGATGAAGTTATTGGTAGATACCAATAGGTTCCTAGTGATCCCATGAAAACTATGAAACTGGGCAGATAGTCCGTAAGCTTTGAAAGGTTATTTGTCAGCCCATGAAAACTAATTGGTTAATAGTGAACCAAGAAACTATAACTGAGACAGATAGTCAAATGAATGGGGATGGAAAATCTAGAATATGTTGCATGTTTTCATTTCATCATGGTATATTATATTATGTTAATCTTTAACTAGTGTGAATGTTGGTGCACGGTATATGGTTATTATAAATTTTGGTTAAGATAATAGTGAGGGGAAAACCCATTCTACTAAGCGGTGTGGTCTCACTAGATATCTGTATGGTTCGAGATGGTAGGTTATTATTCATACCAGGCTTTATGTCTTACTCGAAGTTTTTGTTTTCCCCTTAAACTCTCGGATGCTCAATTATTTTGAGTAGTTTGAGAGTTAAGGTTTTCAGGTTCTCCTTTAGACGAATAAGCTTCTAGAGACGTGCAGGAGGCAAGCTTGCTATTAGGAGTTCTTTTTTGTTTGACTCCGCTATGTTTTGGATATAATAGCAAAGCAATTTATTTGCTGATATTTAGACTCTGATCAACCAAAGGGGCATCTTCATATGTAGCTCTTGGGTTATTCTGTAATAATTATATTTTCTATAAACATGGTTCTCGAAATTGTGATTATGTAATGAATTTGAAATATGGTTTGAAGTGGAATGAGAAATTTGTTTTAAGTTGAGTTTAAAAATTTTCATATCCATGTGTGTCTGTTATATCAATTCATCTAACATTGCCGCATTTGGTCACCGAGAATTAATAATTATGGTTGACTACAGCATCCACGGCCATTAGTTTTGGGCCTCCAAATATGGGATGTTACACGTACTTACATTTGAAAGCAAATGACGACTCTATATTGTATATTGTCACTTCTATTACCCTCTACAACATGTAATGTGACCTTAACTTTGTGCTTGCATGTTTGGTTTGGCTGTGTATGATAATGAAGTGGGTTGAAAGTGTTCGAAACGAGAATAGTCGCTATAAGTGCACTTTGGATCTCTTGTGTCTTAACTTGTGTTAAATGGTTATATGTGAGTATATCTTTAAAGAATATATCTTGGGTGTTATTTGCACTTATAATAGTCTATGGGATAAAAAGGAAATAGTTTGGAAAATTGTAGAAATGATAGAACAAAGTTCAAAAGTCAGAAGCAAAAAGGTCGCTATGAATGCACTTTGTAAATACCTTGTATTTGGCAATTTTTAATATTATTTTGAAAGACATCCTTAGGTATTTCTTAGCATGGTTATCAATTAAGATAAGTAAAGCACTTACTGTAAAAAAATAGGATTTTATATCGATAGTTAACTAAATGAAAACTTGTAACACCTCATACTTTGAAGGGTTCATAATATGAGAAATTAATTTAAACTAAATTAAATTAATATTACAGAGACATTATTAATTAAGTTATTGAAGTGATTTAATTGCAAGAATTTCCTAAGGGAATTTTATTGAATAAGCGCGGGACACTTTAAAAAGTTAATTGGATAGACCAAAGGCAATTAGAGCATTTTTGGTTGGCTTTGATTACTGAAAATAAATCATTTAAGTTTTAAACGTGAAGGGTTGTGTTAAGAGGAATGGAACAGTGTAATTAGGTTAGATTGGAATGTTAGCTCGAACAAAAAACTCTAGTCCACTTACCTTAGCCACATCCCCTCATTCTATCTTCATTTTTATTTTCATTTCACAAAACAAAGTTCCTAAGAACAACAAGTCATGGCCAGCCACTAACTCAAGAGAAAAAGTAGAAAATTCAAGAGGATTTCAAAGCTAGAAGATTAAAGCTCTTAAGTTTAAAAAAAGGAAGATTAAAACAAGTTCTCTTAAGCTAGTTGAGTAAAATATTCCTCTAAAAACCTATCCTAACATATTGGGTTAAGATTTGACTTTCATATGAATTTTTAGATGATGTTAAACATGTTTGGAGATTTGAATATTATTTTAATTGTGGTTAAAAATTTAATTAACGTTAATTAGTTGATGTTTTAGGGTAAAACATGGACTAATCACGGCCAAATGCCATGAAATTTTTATATGATATGCTTAATGACGAAATAGTGATGGGTTTTTGATTTTATAATTTTTGGAATTAAAGTGAACATTTTATGAATTTTCTAAGTTAGGAAAAAATGGTTAATTTCATGTTAATTAAATATTGAAAATAATAAAATTAATTATTTTGGCTTGAAATTTTTATGTGAGGTAGAATATGGTGAAAAGAGATTTTTTGGCGAACTTTTTAGATTTTCCCCATCAATTTCCTATTTTATATGAATTATTTAATGAAGGAAAGTAATAATTAATTAAAGGGGAATTAATTAATTAATTTTGGTGGTTAACATTTTTTTTGAAAAGAAACTAAAATGATAAGGAATTCTGCCAATAAGAAGTTGGCAATAGATGGGTTAGGTTAAAAGAAGTTGCTTAAGTGGGTAAAATTCATTTTTATCTAATTACAATATTGCCATTGAACCATTGTTGACTAAAAAAATATAATATCCAAGGCTAAAATTTACACTAGGCCAAGAAAATTTGTGTACGGAAGTTAGAATAGAAAAATGGATACTACACTGGGATCTAGCATTTTAATTTATGAAGGCTATATGAAATAAATAGTTCACGATGACTGTATATATTATTGTATACAATGACTTTATATATTATTGTACTCGATGATTATAAATATATATTTGTTGCGATGACTTAGCATGGGAACCCAATTATAGGTCACGAAGGCAATGAACTTGGGAATAAATTAAAGCACTAAAGTTTGTAACAAATAAAACGCGAAGGCCCTAAAACTTTATTCATGAAAGCATACAATAAAACAGGAAGCGAAAGCTTGAACAACTTTGCACATGAAATATATAAACGTGCGAAGACTAAAAATGGCAAAATGTCTGTGAAATAACAATTTAAGGGGACAACACAAAACAAAACATATATATTATGAAAGCTTGAACCATGCAGTACGTTAAATACAAATGAAAGCTACCTATTCAAAATATACATACATAGATACATACATACATATATATATATATATATATTTCTACACGCCATAAAGCTCGGCATGCAACTCGAATAAAACACGAGAGCCCAGTATAATAGAGCATGAACCAAAAGACTGTGCATGAAAGTAAAGGCATTATTAATAATATGAAAGTATCATTGATAATATGAAAGATAGAACACACGAAAGTATGCTTATATATACATACATGTATGTGTGTATATATGTATGTATGTGTTAACTCAAAAAATGGATCAACACTCTGGTTTGAGTTTGAAAGCACCAGCCTTGTTCCGACAGAGCAATAACACGTACAATAGGTATAGAAAAAGGCAGTAAAAGAAAGAAGACAAAGAATTTTTATAGTGGTTTGGCTGTTAACAAAGCCTACGTCCACTTTTTAGTTTTATTATGACCGATTGCTGTTACAAGTAGTGTTTGATTACAAAGCCTTTGATTATTCTTAGCTAGATTGAATCCCCATAGTTGGAATCCACTAGAGAATCACGGTGAATTCCTTTAGGGATAGTTGTGAGGGAGGTAGAGAGTGAAGAAAGATTCCAGCAAAGCTTCAGCAACCAGTTCGGAGAAGATACTGTTTATGTTGCAGGCATGATGGTATTTATAGAGATCGGAGAGTTTCTGGGCCAGGCCTATTCACTAACTGCTTGAAGATGGACTCAGGAAGATGCAACGAAGCTCAGCTTGCAACCCGAACCAAACCATGGATCGCTAGCGATCCATAGATTTAGCTCGTGTGCAAGCCAATCATTTAGCTTTTCTTTTCCCTTCTTCGCCTAGTTATCTCACCAAGAGTCCATGAAAACGAGTATGGATCATTGGCGATCCATGGTGTATGGATCGCTAACGATCCATACACTTAGCATATTTTTTCTTTCTTCACTTCTCGTGCGCCTTAGCGACCCAGTGATGAAGTATGGATGGCTAGCGATCCATGCACTTAGACTTTTTCTAGACTTTGATGTCTGGCATGCTTTTTTTGCTTTATATCGACGTTGTTCGTGTAGTCTCATTGCATGTCACTTTGTTTTGATGACAATCTTTTTGCTAGCTGCGTTTGGCTCCTTGTTCTAGTCCCTTCGATTGGCTTTTGAGCGATTCTGACTCGATGGAGTTCTCTCGACTTCCTCTGGATTCTGCTGGGTTAAAAACCCAGAAAATAGTATGCAAAAGCAAAATGAAGGTAGGCATTACTCACAAAGGCCTTGGAATCCATACGATGGTTTCAGCAATAACATGTGAAGACTAAGTTTAGATAAAAAATAAACAAAGCACGTGAAGGCATGTTGCCTAGGAACAGACAGTAAAGGCACATGAAGCTGCACATTTATTTGCACACGAAAGTAAAACGTATAACACACGAAAATATAACAAAGTGAAATGATTGTACGTGATAGCACCTCTATCACTGATAAGCATGGGCAAAGAAAATCCTAGCTCATGAGGGCATTTGACCGGATAGCCCTATTGAATTTGAACGTGGTTACTAGATATAAAATAAACACGATGGTAGTGGAATTTGTACATGACTGTTAATGACGTTTTTAATTAAATACGACGGCTATGGGATAGCCAATATTCAACAAGTAAATGTAACTTGTAATAGCTTGTAAAGCTATACTTTTTACATAAGATAATAAATAATTAGGGCACTTTGGAAGGCAATTTTCAAATGTTATTGAACTACTTTATAGGGATGAGATAAAAGAGAGATTTAAAAAGCTAAAATTGTATTAACTTATTTTTTAAATGAAGAAGCTTAGAGAAGCTAATAAATGATTGAGTATCATTTAAATAAATGATAAAAATGTTTTATTTAAGGAATGTGTAGTGTACACTGTTAATAAATGAAACCATTTGTAAGAATATAAAGACAAATGGAAGACCTCGGTGACAATAAGAACCCAACTTCTCATTTGATGATGATTGATGTAAGGCCTCTGTGGCAATCACATGTCTAAATAGGATATTATAATTAGGGAAGGCCCGAGTGGCAAGCGAGGGCCTATGTAGATACCAAATAATATTGGAAATAGGCTAGTCCACAAGGGAAGTTATGGGTGAATTTAAAAAAAAATCCCTTATTGGATCTTTATTGGGCCTATGAAGTCTAATTTATTTAGAACATTCCTAATTTTATTTAAATAAAATCTCTTATTTTATTTAAATATATAAATTATATAATTTTTATTTAATTTAATATTAACACATATAAATATACACATATGTATCATATACATATATGTATGTGTGTGCATGTGTAACATGATAATCCGTGCAAGGTATAACATGCCCATGTATATATGTAGGGATTTACATCGCAATGGATATGTTAGCTGCAATGCATGTTGTCCAAATATATATATATATACATAAAATGTTACTTATATATAAATATTATATATATATATGTGTGTGTGTGTGTGCGTATTTTAAGTTTGTTTAAATAATTTTATAAATGTAAAATATTTATATATATGCATATATAAAATAAATAAATAAAATATTAGTAATATATACATGCATATTATTGTAATATATCTTTTTAAATATAAATAAGTTATTTAATTATTAAAATAATATATGTATAATTTTTTATTAAACCATGAATAATTTATGTACCAATATATATAATGGTAAAATAAAAAAATCTATTTTTTAAAATAATACACAAACAAACACACATAAATATAGTTATATATATTTATATATATATATATATAAATCAACAAAATTAAATTTTTTTTATAAATTCCAAATCGTTCGTATAGAGAAAAAAATTATTGCTTATTTTATTATTTTAAATAATTTTAATTGAATATTCATCCAAAATTACAAAAAATATTAATAAAAGGTATTTTCAAAACATTTTTTCAAATTTTAAATTTCCAGTAAATAATATAGGATATTTTAAAGCTTGAAATTTTTTTCCATGTTTTTTGGTCAAATTTATTTTGATTAATTTATTAGTTTTCGACCTATTATAATAATAATTTTTAAAAGTAGCAAAACTGATTTTTTTTTATTTTTTTTCTCATCGAGAGCTTATCTTATGATAAGTTAATTTTATAAATTTTTAAAAATAATTTTGTACCATATTTTTATTTTATATAATTATTTAAGCAATATTGATTTAAATAATATTAAATAATAGTAAATAATTATATAAATTAATTTTTTTTGCTGTCAAAAATTACAATTATTCTATGTTATATGTATAAATTTATATGATTAGTTTTAACCATAGAATCATATTGTAGTTAAATATAAACCATATATGTATGGTCAAATAATATATATATATATTAATAAACTAATACTTAATATATATATATATAAGAGGCTGCTATATAGAACTGATATATATATATATAAACTGATTTTTTTATTTATAAGTATACACATGCATATAACCAAACTAACTATAGATAACATTAATATATATTAGAATCGTCACCCTACTAACAATATAATAATAATATAACATAGTGAAATATAATTCAAAAGATTATAAACTATAATTCAATGTAAATCATACCTAAGAACCAAAGCCTTAAAGCACACCTTGAAAGGACAACCTCTCCCCTTTGAAACATTTTTCGATTCAGTAGATGTCAGTCCTTGAACCGTTGAACTTCAGCTATCGGATAGAACCTCAATTGATTTAATTTGAGCTTAGGATATTAGAGAGATGGGAGAGGGTAGATTAGCTAGTAAAGGAATGTAGATGGAGGCTCCAAAAAATCCTTATCATATGGAGGAAAAGATGTTTATATAAAGGAAAGAAAGTATAGAATTTAGGATCATATCTTTTACTTAGCCTCCTTCCATCTCGGCCACTTATTTTCACTCCTCTTTAGCCCATCAAATATCCACCTCCAATCCTTTTATTTCAGTTGATCCTATCAGCCCCATGCTGGTATAAACCCATTTAGAGCCTGAATTTATTTTGTATCTTAAATCTAATTTAAAACGCTTATCGATATCGTATATCGATTAATGTATTTATAACTTTTATAAATACATTTAATATTCATTTATCAAATCAAAATCAAATTTATAACTAATATTTCATAAGTATTATTTAATTTAACTAATTTATAAAAATTATAAGCTAATTAAATCGTTTGGTAAAAAGAGAATTCATCGTTTCGGTTGTGTGGCTCGTTAGGTGTAAATTTGGTCAGCGATTAACATCGAACTATTTGAATGTTAACGTTCGCACGTCACTTAGCAGGCGGTGTGACATTGTGGCCAAATTTATCACTTACCTGGTTTAGGTAAAATCCAATTCACTTTGTTAAGCGTTACCCGATTTTGACTTTTATTTTACACTAATTCTCTTCGTCATAACTATATCACTTTGGACATATGGAATTTGATGATGGTCAAAATTCCAATATTGTCCATATTCAACTCAATAGACCAAACAAAAAGTCCTTGGTTCAATAATAACAATTATTATTAGCCGCATTGCTCTGGCTAGAGACTTTGACTTTGAGCAGACTTGAGTTGACCATGATACCAACCACATATAACTTAGGTGACGAATCCTCTCCTGAATAGTGCTTTACTTCCAATACTTCCACCCAACCCAACTATAGTCACCCGATGGATAATGTGCCATGATTTGACCATTATCAAAGTGGAGCTTGCATATTGAAGACCCACAATATTCTCAATTGGTGAGAACTTGTAAATCAATCACATCTATATTTTTTATTTGACCTTAGTTATATTAATCAATAAAAAATTATCGAATGAGTCATTCCATATTTATCCAATAACTATCAGTACGTAACCCCTAGATGCCCCATGCAGTCATGATTCATACACTGCCCAATAGTTGGAGAGTGTTATGTAGTATACCCTCAAGGGATACATCGATATCCAGTCTTAATGTATCTTGACTAGAAATATTTAAAATGGTATATTTGTTCTTATTGTGATAAATTACTCATGGTTACAACACTTTGTAACTACTATCACAAAACATACCATTTATGGATTTTCTATTAAATATACTTTTAATTAAATTAATTAATTAATACAACATATTATATCAAATATATTATAAAAAGAAAATACCTTTTATTTCGTACAAGATTGGTTACCGAGTTATATATATATGTAACTAATTACATCATTGCCCCTAGGGCATACCTCTAACTCTATCAGTCTCCCACTTGCACTTGGGGTCAATTATGGATATTCCAACTTCTCCAATCAGTTTTCTCAAAACTAATCAGGTTAGTCCCTCAGTGAATGGGTATGCTATTACGTTTCAATTATCTACTTTGTCAATCAACTCTCCCCGACTTTGATAAACTACCTTTATAATGTGAAACAGTTCGGGGTATGTCTCTCAACTTTTAGTGGGCTCTAAGTTCTGCCATGAACTGTATCGTGACAATGTATCATATAACAATGTTATGGGATTCTCAACATTTGGAATCACCCTGGGCTCAATTATAAATTTGTGCATTATATTTATATACATTGCTTTATTGCAGCGCTATTCTAGGAGATGTACTTTGTCATTTTCATTTAATCGGCCATAGTCATTCATTCGGAACATTTCCGATTTAGAGAATTTTTAACTAGAATTTATTACTGACATGTTATACTAAGTATCACTTATGAAGTTTAAGTTCGAATGCTGCTTCATAAGGAGTTCATTGTCTCTGTAAACAATTGTCTAGTATTTCTTAAATATACAAGAACACTTCAAACTATCATCTAGTGATATTGATTTGAATTTGATATTTGTTTCTTGTATCAAATACAAGAACAAATCATGACATCGTTGACAACATAACATGTATGATAATTCCTATTGCAAATGCATAAGGAATCCATCTTACATGTTATGTACTATACATTTTAAAAAGGTGTCCTTGCATACCATTTTGGGACATTCCCAATATCTTTTTTGCATACTATAAAAGACATCATTTACAAATCCAACGTTGGGTATCAAAACAACTAAAATCGATTTTAGCATAAGTACATCGTTAACAATCAGCAGTGTATTGTTTACTAATGGTTGAGAAATATCTATGTACCTTTTAATTTTCTTTCTTATTAACACATGCTTCCCCTGCATTTTGATTGATGATTAAAACTATTTTATACATCTATAAAAACACTTGTTCAATTTTGATGCTTTTTAGAATGATACTTTTATATATGTTCTTGGTTCATATCCAAAAACTCACAAACTTGATATCGCTCCCACTGACTTCGAGACACGTTATTTATTATGTGTAAACAGTTTACTCTAAATCATTATTTAGAATTTTTTGTTTCAACACATACGTACCAAAACATAAAGTCATACTATGTGATAATATTGTGAGTAAAATTCGAACCTACTTGAGCACATCGAATGATGAATCTATTATGTTAATTTCAACATTTAAAATTTATGGTATTATTCTTACCAATGTGGCCCACTATATTCCAACAACATATGCCTTTCTCTTAAAGACGCATTTGCGGAAAAAAATCATATCTTTCGGATACAAATATCAGAATCATATCTTGATAACATACATGAAATCTATTTCGGATTTATGTACCGTACCGTACTATAGAGTCAGATACTCTTAATGGTTTAATTAAACAACCGAGGAGTATTTATTCTTGACATTGACAAGAAACTCATAATTTCTCTATAATGTACAAGAATACTCATTAGACGTTCTAATGTATTTGTGTTCATTTAGGTTCAGTTAATCTTATTTCATCTAATGTAAATAGTTTTATCCTTGGATCATATCCAAGTTCATTTTATACTAATAATTTCTCAAACAAATTTCATTCGCTACGAAGTTGGTATTTCTTAAAACAACGGTTGTTTCTTAGTGCAATGAAATGGGTATTCATAAACACTTTATGAATTGCATTATATATAAAATAGATTTGATTTTTTTATAGTACTTATGTTTACAACATAAACCAGTCATCCAATGACAATTGTACCCAAAATTCTCATGGGATAATCCATACAAGATCCCTTATGTATAATTATTATGTGCAGTCATTTGACTCACACAACCTATCAACTCCTTGGCCTAGGATATATTAGGATTTCTTATAAGCTATTATCTTGTACTATTTTGTAAACTATTATTTAGATGAAATAATATTAACCTTGTGTGTTACTCTTAAGTTGAAACACCCCACACCCCTTAATATACCCAAAAACGACACACCAAAGAATGTGGTACGTTATAGATATAGCTAAAGTATCACAAAGACTAAGATTCACAAGACAAGTAAATAAAAACAGCGGAAACATTTAAATAATGACTTATCATTAAACTTCAAAAATAAGTCATAAAAACATAACATGTCTCAAAAACTCAAAATATCTCAAATTCATGTCTCATGAAAATACATCTCAGTCTCATAAAATCAGAGTACAAAAGTAACAATAATAATCATAATCCCTCTCACAAGTGCGAATCCATCATAAGCCAAATGAAAAGGATGAAAAATAGAAGAATACATCTAAAACGAGAAAACTCTGGGAATGAATCTCCAAGCAACCTGAATCAACTCAACTCTGCTGGCCTATTGAGGAAAAATGGGGAAATAGAGGAGTGGGTCAGATTATAAGTCCGGTGAGTGAAAGTAATTACTATCATTTCTAAGCAAGATAAAGATAATAGACTAAGCTACAGTTCTAGTTTAAAAGGAAATAAAGGAAAGATAAAACTTGGATAAATACTTACTGATTCTGTTTGACTGTTTGCTTTGATTGTTTGATTGTGATTGTTTGCACTTTTCTTAAACTGCTGTGGTTAGGCTGAAACCCTAATCCTATCTCAACTGTTATCTTGATTAGGCTGAAATGCTAATTCTACCCGTCGATCGGCCTGTTCTATCTCTATTGTTCCACTGTGAGCTGGTGCAGTCCTGTTGGTCCCACAGCAAAAGACACCTCTTAGTGCTTGGAAAACAGTAGCGAATTATTTACCCAAATCGATGTCGCATGCTCGGTCATCGTCGGTACACACTAACTGTCACCCAGTGTTGTGACCTCTTATTTACCCTAATCAACATAAGCGTGCCCAGCCTCACCTAACTGTTTTGAGACCATCAGTCCTAGACCTAAAAGGGAATGCTGTCCAGCCTCACCTAGTTGTTGTGGGACCATCAGCCCTAGTCCTAAAAGGGAATGCTGCCGGTACTTGTCTTAACAAACAAATTCTAGTTTGCACCCCTCGCCCAAATCCATAGATTTGAGTCTTTATCTATTGGCCACTTATTTACCCTAATCAGCATAAGCATGTCCCAGCCTCACCTAACTATTATGAGACCATCAGTTCCTGACTGAAAGGGAATGCTGCCGGTACGGACCCTACTTCTATGTTTGCTTATTAACTTAATTCAAGATCTAAGTTTTAAAATAAGCCTTTTTTGTTATTTCTGCTATATTTGTTTATTAACAAGATCTAAGTTTTAAAATAAGCCTCTTTTGTTATTTCTGCTATATTTGCTTATTAACAAGATCTAAGTTTTAAAATAAGCCTCTTATGTTATCTCTTTCTTTCTAATTATAATGTAACAACCCTAGATTTTTGCATATATTTTTAAATTTGAATTTATTTTATTTTGAAATTATTTTTAAACTTTTTTTATTTCAAACATTTAAATTTTTAATATAAATTTTGATTATTATATGAATTATAATTTCAAACTGGTATAAATTGAATATTTTCCTGAAAAGTGGATTTTTGGTCAAACTTTGACTTTTAAATTTTAAATTTAAATATTTAAATTCTTAAATTTTATCTTTTATTATGAAAATAGATTTAATAACATGAATACTGCTTTTCATTTCGTTGAAAACGGAATTAAATTGTAAAAGTTATGTATATTCCAATATTGAGTGCAATTTGATTTATTTAGCTATTTTGTTTATTTAAATTACATAAATTATATTTTCTTTTTCATATTTTATTTTAATATGTGTTAATATGTTATTTTATGTATATTTTTGTCTTTTAATATTTTAAAAGTGATAATATAATTTTTCTGAAGTTTATTTGAATTTGTTTCAATTTATTTAGCCAAGTTTTATTTATATTGCTATTTTCTTCATTTAATTTAATTAATTTAAAATTTATTTATTTTGTTTATTTATTTATTTTATTTCTGAGATTATTTATCTATATTATCAGCTATTTTTATGTATGTATAAATTAAATATAAATGGTTGGAAATTTGAAAAGTTTTAAACTCTTTATCTTCCTAAGCCTCTTTACCTTCCACCTTTTCATTTCTTAACTTACATCATTTATTTTTTGCCATATGTTTCTTTCTCATTTCAGCCACTTCCTCATTTTCACATGAATCTCAAATCATTTCTCAAATCACAAAAAAATATACGGCCATTGCTTGTAAGTGTTGAGGTAAAATTCTTCTTCTTTTTTCTTGTTTTTTTCTATCTTCTACTTTGATTTGCACCTTGTTTCTCATCAACTATTGGATCGACCACTCCACCACCAGCACCTAGGCCGACCCCACCACCTCATCCTCTGACCATCACTCACTCCAGATCACCACCACCCCAGGCCGAGCACCCCATGGCAAGAGACCCACCACCAAATGTCCCAAACCATCACCTTATGCTCAAATCTAGCCTAGTTTTGTTCCAACACCTCCACCTTCCTTTTGCCACCACTTCCACCACCACCACCAGCTCAGATCTGACCACCACCCTCTGCCACATTATCCACCACCATCTGGACATCAGGCCAGGCCAACATAGCCTCTGGCCGAACCATATATAACATTGAAATGTTGATATTTGCCTTGATATTGCCTTATAGTGATACTATGTCGCATCTATACCTATCCACACCAAAAACACATGTTAGGCCGACCACTTCTAGACCCAAACCAGACCTTAATCCATGCCTTGGCTGTGCTATTTCAGTTCATAACTGAAGTATGTGAAGTTGAGAACATGTGCAAAGCATTTGTCTTTGTTTTGGGCTTTGATTTCTAATGTTGTTTGGTGTTGTGTTGCTTTGGAACTTATATATTTTTATATTGTTTTGTTTAATGTATTCAAGGAAATTAATCTTTGGCTCTCCCATTCTCAAATCATATTCGAGCTGTCGTGCCTTCGTAGTTTCTGTGTTGTGTGCTTTGGTTGTAATCTCCAGCAAATACAAGTGAGTAATTCTCACCAGACGATGTGTACTTATATAATTAGTAAACTGACACCACTTGAATATGTAAAATTATATCATCCAGTTATAACTGTTATATTATGATCATATGATGCTCACCCCTATTATTAGCCATGTTATATCATCAGTTACTGTTATATAATGCTATTCTGTTATTTATATCAGTTTATCACACTGCAAGTTCCCTGTAGATTAGAAATCACTATGGGTTGAAATGACACATACCCGAACGGACTTTAGAATAGGGAAAAATTGTTATGGGCTGAAATGATAGGCCTGAACGGTTTTTATTTATTTTATTTAACTTGGGATTGCGGGTTTGAAATGATAGAACCCGGTTTTTCTTTGTAAACTGCAGATTGAAATGATACATATCCATATCACTTGACCAAGGCTAGAAAATTATATACAGACCCGTGGTTTATATATTTTTCTGAAAATTTTAAAATATTTTAAAAATGTAAATATTATAATATTTTGATTTAAATTTTATTAAAATGATTTCTATAAAATATTAGTGATTTTCTACAAATTAAATAAGTGAATTAAGTAAACGGTGAAGTAGAATTTGAAATATAATTTAATTTTGGAATTTATGATTTTGGTTATAAATGGAATTTATGTAAGGTAAGGAACTATAACAAATTTGATTTAAAAGATGAATTTAATGATTTTTATTAAGTAATAATAATTTTTAAAAGTGTTAATGATTTTGTATAAATTAAAATATGAAATAAATGAATATTTAAGCTGAATTTGGAAATATAACTTTAATTGAATTTTGTGAAATTTTTTAAAAAGTGAATTTTTAATTAAGTAAAATAAAGTTAAATAAGTTATATTTTGGAAATTTAAACTTAAGTGTTAAGTTAAATTTTAAAATAAAGGAATGAAAATTTATTTGTTATTTAATTTGATTTTGTATGGAAATTTGACTTTATAAAATCATAGAAATAAAAGTATGTAAATGATTGTTTTAAAGGGTGAACATATATGATTTTATAAGTTAAAATGATTTATATTAAAAGTTAATTGTTTGTGAAATTGAAATTTAAACTCTGAATTTGATTTGACAACATTTTTGAAGTGTAATGTAAAAGATATTACAACATTTTTAAAATGCTGTAGTTGTTTTAAATGAACTAAAAGGCTAATTTGAACTAAAGGTTATTATAGAACTTTGTAAGTGCTATAGTTGTTTAATTTAACCAAAGTTTACTTGAAATTAAAAGAAACTTATTACAGCATTTAAATGCTGTCTTCTGTTAATGAACTATTTGAAAACATAATTCGTAGCATTTTCTAAGTGCTGCGAAAGTTGAATTTTCTTTGTTTAATAAATTCAAATGAATAAATGATCTTTGAAAAAGATTAAATTTTGGAAATTAAATATTTAATTATTAAATATAATGAATTGACTTTAAATGATTTAAATGGAATAGTTGATTTGGGAAATACAACTATTTTGAAATGTGATTAAATGGTATTTAAATTTAAATTAAATAAATGATATTAAATCTTGGTATGAATAATTGAAGTTTATATTAGTATGAAAAATATTTGGTTTACTTGTAATGTGAATCTATTTAAAAGATATTGGACTTATGAAATATAGGATAATAAAGCTTTGGAATTTATTTTATAATTTGAATAATTATTTTATGGATTAAGTATATATTTGAAATTTATAAGATTTGAAATGGTCTATGGAAATTTAATTGAAATAAATGATTGAATTGAATTGAAACTTTGGAAATTGAATACTTGATTTGGAAGAATAATAATTACACTTCTAAATGGTTTAGATGAATTATTTTGATTGAAATATAAACTATTTAAAAGGTGACTTGAAATGATAATAAATGAATGATATCTTTGAATTTAAAAGGTATTTAAAGTTGAATATTTGGATTTGAACTCAAATAAATGATTTGATAATGAAGTTTTGAAAAGATATGATATTTTGATATATTAAATGATTTGAAATGAAGTTTTGAAATGATATGATATTTTAAATATATTGAAATGGTTAGGAATTGATTTAATCTTTATTTTGATAAAGATTTGGATTTGAAATGATATTCTATTTTGAAGTATAAAATATTATTTTTAAAAATTATAACCACGGGTTATAATAACGATTGGTTGTTAAAGAGACCGGGATCGGATATAGACAGACTCTCTATCGATACCGAAAACCACTTTGACAACTATGTACGCGGTGGAGTTTTCATAATGAAGTAGGATGGTGGCGATGACCCTAAAGGTATATGCGTGGACCCAACTCCCGTGAGTTGGCATAAAGTGGCTAAAACAGGAGCGATTGACGGGCCAATGAGGTAGCACCTCTGATCGGACACACTTCTTCGATACCATTCTATTACTTTGTGATTGATTGGGTGCACCCCTTGATTTGGGAGTGTTGTTCGAGGTGGGCGGTAGTGGCTGCTATGCGTTTCCATCAGCCCGGATGCGTAATTGGTATATCTACCCTGGCTTTGCCTAGTTGTGCCATGTCACTTACCATATCGAGCTTTACTACGAGTTATGATTTTTCCCGTAGCCTGTGGAGTATCGAGGATAGCCCCCATTTTGGGAGTATGCAAATACTGGATAGACTGCTGTGACTATTACGTGTTAAGGTGGAAAATGTAAAGCCTTAATGCTATTTAAAAGTATGTTTATTTTATATTAGACATTATTATAATAGTGAATATTACTACATAGTAGATTGTTTAATGGATCCTTAAAGACTGGGCGATCCCAAGCATTCTTTAAGTTACTTGTACCTTATTACAGTTCACTTGAGTTGGTTTACATTATATAAGTATATATTGTCCTGACTCGAGTGTTTTGTGTTTTGCTTTACGCTCGGGTCAGCCTGAGTTATTCACAGATTTGGATTTCCACTCTCTTGGAGATTTGAATCGCTGGAGATTATCTGCTTGTCTTGTCCTATCTATTTCAGTTCCATTGTTCTACTCAGCCTGTACTTGGTTATTGTATTGAGACTTCTGTTGTACTCTATTTCTTCTGTTATATCTTATGTAACTATGATATATTTATATAGTAGCTTCATGAACTACTATTTCTTTTACTTCCGCTGCATTATTTTACTCTGTGTCTGTGATATGTGATTATAATTTATTTACTGTATATTCTGAGATTTGCCAAATTTTTATTTACAACGCGATATTTTGAGCAATTCAAGTCCGACATGTGCGGATGCGAATGGTTGAAAATATCGGGTCGTTACATATAACCTGTGTTATAATTGTTCTTGTAGCTATTATTCTTCTATTTTCTCATTTTAGTTATAACCACTTGTTATAATTATGCTTGCAAATATCTTAAATTTTCTTATTTCAGTCCATCTTTATTTTTATTTCAGCTTTTCTCATTTTACATCTGATTTCTGTAAGTTTAGTGTTTTTCTATTTTAATCCATATTTGCGAATTCTTCTTCTTTTTAATATTTTATTCGCATAAAAAGTAATAAAAAGAAATAAACATTTACATGCTAAATTCTAACTTAAAATAGATGTAAATAAATGTAAATAACTATAAATAAATATAAAAAACTGAATAAAATAACTGAATAAAAATAGCTGAATAAAAATTGCTGAATAAAATAAACTGAAAAGAACACCTGAAATTTACTTAAAAGTTAACTGTAAATAACTTATATAAAAACTGTCTCAAAATTGTAGAAAAACTACAATTATTGAGAACTTTATTATTTTAAATTACCTAAAAATATGAAATAATTACAAAACACTCACCTATGTTCCTTAGCTCTAATCCTTGGTCTTCCTGGATCCACTTCTAGGGCATAGAATATTTTTATCAAAAAGATCTTCTCCCTAGAAATTTTTTCTATTTAGGGTTCAGCCTCAGACAATGAACCCAATTGGGAGAAAATATGAATGAGAAAAATAGCTAGGCCTAGGGCTCTATTTATAGTGAGACTTAGGGATCTCAGACCGTTGGATTTGAAGATTAAATCTAGTGTAACCAGGTCATAGGCTCTCTAGAAACCATCGAATGGAAGCACGAACACACAAGATTTGAGAAAAATCAAGTTATGACGTGTACACTTCGATCTGGACGAATCTACGTTCATTAACTAAGGCGGGTCGACCAAGCTTTTATGAGGGTTGACCCTAAGGTCGACCTGACCCATGTGGCTTTGACCTATAGGTCGACCTAACCCAAATATGGGTCGCCTATAATATTTTTTTTCTTTCTGATTTCTTATTTCTTTCATAAATTCTTCATACTAGCTCGGATTTTGACAAGTTATATATGGAAATTGATCAGAAAATCGTCACGGACCCATGGTGTAACTCTCGTGGTTCGATTCTAACAATTTCACAAATTTATCTTATCGTTTAATTAATTCGTTAATTATATCAATCCAAAGAGTTCATCAACCCTTATGACGCTCCCACTTAATGAGTGCATTGCCCTTGAATGTTTGAGATATAATTAACTAATACCATAAGATTCATAATCATATAATAAACATTATTTCCCAAAACTATGGCTTACTCTATAATTCTAAAATAATTGTAAATAATTTTAGATAATTCAGTATTTTTAGTTGCATCACTTTTATTATGAAAACAAATACAACATTAGACTTTTATTTCATAACAAATATTCATAATACTCATACCAAAATATAACTTTCTCTATTTTTCAGTCGACACTGAAAAATAGTCATTATTTCACAAACAATGATCAATATGTTTTACGAAAATAATTTTCATAACTTGATGCAATCAATAAGTGTTATATGACATACTCCCACTATTTCCAACATTACTATAATAGCGTACTTAATTCGGAGGTCCATTATTTACTTAATATAGACTATATATTTCATATACTATAACTAGTTTAAAGCGCAGAGTTCTTTGATCAAATATCTTGAACTCAAAGAAATAAATCTCATAGAAAGCAATTTTCTATAAGAAAATATATTTTTGAAATAGAATTCATATTTATTATTCCAATGTTAAGTGTTAATCATTATTATTACAATTCTCATTTCCGAAGTTTTTTATGAAGCAGAAGTGACCATTCACTCTCTTTGTCCCAACTGTACCTAAAATTACATCCACTCTCGTACATTCTTTTTCTTTCTAAATGGTCAAACAATTCAAATGGAAACCCTTACTACAACATCATAACGAACTCTTTTAAAAAATGCATTTGATTATCCTTAACATTTAAGGACATCAAATATGATGCACAGTACAAAAACTGATCTGTAACACTCCATAATTTTTATGACAATTAACTTAAAAAGAAATAAATAAATAATATCGAAACTAGAATTTTATATAAACGTCAAAATTTGGCTATGATACTGGCATCATGGGGTTCATAGCAATTTTCTGATTAATTTTCATATATAATGTTTTTGGATCGGAGTTCAAACGAAAACGTTTTTAACGTTTGAAGTTTTTGAATCGAAAATTATTAAATATGCAATTATGGTAATAAATGTAAATTAATGCTAATTAGCAATGTCAATGGAAACATAAACGTTAAGAACTATTTACCTTAAGTCAAATCTTCGAAAATAAACGATAAGGGAAACAAATGAACGCAATCAAACAAACAAGGAACAAAATAGGACAAATTAACCAACTTTAATTATCTGCCGTTAAACAAAGCCATAGGTCGACCCAATACGTACTCAGGTCAATAAATAGTGGTCGACCATTGGTTATGAACGGTCGACCGTGGCCAGTGTTAAAATGGCAATAAATATTGGCCAGAACGGCCTGGATTTAAAACAGTTTAATTGAACGGCTTGCAATGATTTGAACCCCTATAAATACGAACCTAGATCCCCACTTTCAAACTCATATTTTCTAATGGATGAGGGAGCTCTGCTACTTTCTCTTCTCTACAAATTTCTAAATTGTTAAATTAGTTCTAGTTATACGTATACATACAATTAGAGAATTGTAGAAGATGATAAAGAAGAGGAATAAGGTCAAATTAAATCGTCAAAGCCAAGGTAAACTATGAATCCAGGTCTTAAATATGAATCAAATCCAAATCTCTTTTCTAATCTAGATTTCTAATAGATCTATGTATGCTTGCGTTGTATATATAAATACAAATAAGGGGAAAATGGAGTCAAAGTGAAATAATATGTATTAGATATGGGATTTGAAAAACTAAAAGGATGTGTGTGAATATTACATGCTTTTATATAATATTAGATTTATATCGTTGTAGATCTATTCATATATGCCTGAAGTGTTAAATTGGAGGTGTAGGTTAAATATATACATATGAAATGAAATGGATAACTCGGCCTACATATTTTGTAATTGTTAACTTGATATTTATATATGTTATATGAACACAAACCTAGAAAATGTTTGGAATATTAGCAGTCCCTAATTTATTATTGAAAATGGTAAACCATGAATTTATGTATTTGTAATAATTCCATATTTATATTTAAGTGGCTAATAAGAATGTCAAATAAGAAATCACAGTATCATTTTAGGGGTTTAAGTGGTATTTTAATTCATTGGAATTTAGGAAGCTGCAACGTGAATTTCTATATATTATCAAGTGTAAAATAAGTAAAAGTGCAATGTTTGGAATGACAAGGAATGCACCTAAAAAGAACGAGATGTATAAAATATGGATATTTACAATATTTTATACTGTCTATTACAATAACTTTGAAAAGATAATTCCTTGTAATTCCAAACGCTACACAAACTTTCCTTTTGGATAAGATATAGAAATTTACAATGTTAACATTTCCTTGGCGGAGATGTAATTCCAATGCATTAAAATGCAGAAAATTCCAAAGGGTTAAATAAAGAGATATGAACTTGATAAGAACATTCAAAAAGAAAAGACGTGTGCAATACAAATAAATGTGGGAATTGAATAAACTAAAATGTAAGCATAGGAAAGAACAAACAAAAGGATAAAAAAGAGAATAGAAATAAAAATGGTGAAAATGTGTAAAAGGATAGAAAAGACATAGATATTTTAAAAAGAAAGTAGTCAATAAACCTAAAGTAAGCAAGATATTAACGCAAAAGGAAGTAAGGACTTTTGGTTAATAGTAAATTATATAGGAAAAATGATTAAGAAAAGATGAATGAATATATAAATATATATGTTATATTTACGTAGCCTCGAGTATACGCTTATGACGGTTGTGAATTATTGTAGTTAATAAACAATTGTATGAATAGAATGACACTAGTCATTAGTATGGGTTGGAATACGAGGCCAGTAGTGTTACATAATTGAAGTCTATCCACTGCAAGAGCCTACTAGCAGTTGTGCATATATTTACTGATGTGAGACCTATCCAACCATACAACCTATGGAGAATATACGCTTGAGTATAGATGAAGGAATACCCCAATAGATAAAGGAGTCTGCTTCAATAATAGGAAATGAGGGTATTGCCTTGAGTGCAATAGACAATCCAAATCGGATGATGAGTAAAGAATGATAGTATGTCAACATGTGTTGGTACCAAATAAAGGAGTAGGGCTGCACATAGGTCGAGAATGACATCAATCTTCAGCGGTCAACGGAAAAAACAAGAGTTACACCTAACGGGCTACACTTCCTACTATTGTACGGACCATGTTGGGTCATGCATCGCCACGTTGTTATCTATTTTGTTTGTTATGAGGCAACCGGTTAACCCTATTAAGGAGATCTTTTAAATTGTGCATGGGGTAGTTTGTGGAGCTGAGTCCATGGCCAGTTGGGTTGAGCCTACCATATTATAGTTCGTAAAGCCGAGTCTGCAACCGGCCCCAGAAATGAAACATAAAGTATGGTTACAGTTTGGAAAACAATTATTAGGCACTACGGGAGTTCCTCGGTACACGTGGCGACGAGAGCGTGATACAGCGAGGTTGCTGCATCCTGATAGTGAGCTGAGTTAAGGAATAGTAGCGGGGATAGTATCTTGGTCCAAAGGGGGACCGTGGTACTTATATATATACACAGACACACTAATGCGAACTCGTGCTACACATATAGATTGTAGTTAATTCTCTTTTAATTATAAGTACATTTAAAAAAAAACTTGAATAAGAACATTATTCGATAGGTGGATACCTTTAAATATTCTGATATAATAAATGTTCAAGATTAATTATTCATTAACATATTTGTATATGACTGTGTATGTTTATATAATTACATTCACACACTATATAAAAGAGGAACAATAGAGATGCATAATACAGGAATAAAAGCATTCAGATACACACAACTGACTTCAATGTTCTGAGATCAACTACTGATTAAGTGATCATAATTTACAAAACAAATTCATATACAATGGCACAACTCGAGTGTTCACATGAGCCTCAAAAAATACAAATGAATTGCATAGTGCAAGTATACCGTTGTAAATTATTATTATTTTTTATTTACTTTTTTATTTTTTGAAAACCCAGGAGAACCCGGTGGGCTGGTAAACTCCTGAGGAGGGTATAGTAAAACCGTCCACTGATCCAAGCCCCCATACCCCAGGGTAAATTTGTATAGGATAGGGAAGCGCATGGTAATACCGTTGTAAATTAAGAAATACTATAAGTTAGTCCAAATATAAGTAGCAGAAGTAAACACCAAACTCAAACACTTGCAAGATCAGAACTATCAAACATATGACAACAAAAATATAAAATCTTACGAATGTCTAACTGGTAATAAATAATTATTTAGCCTTTTTTATAACTTTATAACTTATTTTTAAATTAATAAGGAAACAAATATATCCAATCATCAGTATAAAACATTACAAATACCTATCATGAACATATAAAATTTCTGAATATTAAAATACAAAAGAATAAATTGAATGGAAGAAACAATATTCAAATTTCATCAAATTCTCCTATTACAATATGCGTCTTTCTCTGCATTCTCCTCTTGAATTTGTAACGACCCGATATTTTCAACCATTCGCATCCATTATAAGTGTATAGGTAGACACACATGCCGGAGTTGAATTGCTCAAAATACCGCGTTGTAATTAAAATTTGGCAAATCTCAGAATATACAGTAAATAAATATAATCACAGATCACAGACACAGAGTAAAATAATGCAGCGGAAGTAAAAGAAATAGTAGTTCATGAAGCTACTATATAAATATATCAGAGTTACATAAGATATAACAGAAGAAATAGAATACAACAAAAGTCTCAATATAATAACCAAGTACAAGCTGAGTAGAACAACGGAATTGAAATAGATAGGACAAGACAAGCAGATAATCTCCAGCGATTCAAATCTCGAGAAAGTGGAATCCAAATCTGTGAATAACTCAGGCTGACCCGAGCGTAAAGCAAAACACAAAACACTCGAGTCAGGACAATATATACTTATATAATGTAAACCAACTCAAGCGAACTGTAATAAGGGTACAAGTAACTTAGAAGATGCTTGGGACCGCCCATCCTCTAAGGATCCGTTAAAATATCTACTATATAGTAATATTCACTATTATAATAATGTCTAATAAGTAAAGTATAATCATATAGAAAATAGCGTTAAGGGGATGGAGAACCTTAACGCGGTCGGATCTTAAAATCATAATCGTAGTAAAGCTCGATATGGTAGGTGACACGGCACAACTAGGCAATGCCAGGGTAGATATACCAATTACGCACACGGACTGATGGATATGCATAGCAGCCACTACCATTCCACCTCGAACAACACTCCCAAATCGGAGGATGGCCATCTAATCAATCACAAGTAAGAGTATAATATCGAAGAAATGTGTCCGAGAAGAGGTGCTACCTCACTGGTCCGAGATCGCTCCTGTTTTAGCCACCTTATGCCAACTCATGGGAGTTGGGTCCACGTAACATACCTTAAGAACGTCGCCACCATCCTACTTCATTCTGGAATCTCCACCGCGTACACGGTTGTCAAAGTGGTTTTCGGTATCGACAGAGAGTATGTCCATATCCGATCCCGGTCTCTTTGCCAACCAATCGTTATTATAACCCGTGGTTATAACTTTTAAAAATAGTTTATGTTTCAAATCAAAATACATCATTTAAACCATTTCAAAATCATATCATTTATTTCAAACTAATACATACTTTCAAACCCAAAACATATCTATTCAAAACCAATTCAAAAATATATCATTTCCATTTCAAAACCAATTCAATAATATATCATTTCAATAAAACCCAAATTTCAAAATCACTGAATATTTCCTTTAATTTATTAAACTTGAAATCTTCCTTTAAATTATCATAGCATTTTGGTAATGTAACCTTAAGGAATCATAGCATTTTTGGAATGTAATACTTCCCAATTTAACATTTTATATAATCAAAGTATTTATATACTTACAAATTTTTAACATGGTCATTTTATCATAGCCTTATAGTTAAATAAACTTTGTTACTGTAATATCCAATTTAATGCTAAAATTCTTATGTTAAGTTAAGAGTACCTTATTAACTTACATTATCATTACAATAAAGAAACTTTATTATTTTAGTCATTAAAATATGTCATTTACATTAATTAAAACTTACATATTAAATGTACTTTTTAACTTACATTCCTATTACAGTAAAGAGCATTTATCATTTAATCAATATTACACTAATTAAACTTACATTATCGAATGTATGTTTTAATTTACGTTTTATTACAAAAGGGGCATTTATTATTTTAAATCAATATTACACAAATTAAGACTTACATGTTTCTTTCATTAATTAAGACTTTACATGTTTCTTTCAGTAGGTAAAACTTTACATATTTCTTTCATTAATTATAACTTTACACGTTTCTTTCATAAATTAAACTTTACATATTTCTTTCATTAATTAGAACTTTACACGTTTCTTTCACAATAAATTTCTTATAATTAAATCCAATTTTCAACAATTTACTTAATAAGTTTAAGTGTAAAAGTTCCAATTCTTCACATTTCAACAAATAGACTTAACACTTCAAATTTAAATTACCATTTCACAATTTAACAAAATTTCCAATTTTATTTAATTAACTTAAACCTTTAATTAAAACCAAATTTCACATTTCCTAGTCAAGTTATATTTTAAAAGATCACTTTTAAACATTCATTTATTTAACCACTTAAATTCATAGAAAAATCAATAATACTTAATAATCTCTTTAAATTCAAATTTAATCAAATTATCATATTTACCATTTCCAAATAAAATTTAATATCCATTTTATTTATATAACTTAAATATCATTTTTAACCAAAATTCCAAATTTCCAACTTAAGTTATATTTCAAAAATCCAGTTAAACCATTCATTAATTACATTTTTAACACATAGAAAAATCATAATTTCTTTAATTCAAAATATTTCAAAATCTGTTTAAATCAAATTTCATAAATTTATATTTTTAAAATACTTAAAAATATTCAAAACACTTTATAAAATAACCACGGGCCTGTATATAATTTTCTAACCTAGGTCAAGTGATACAGATATGTATCATTTCAATCCGCGGTTAAAAAAGAAAAATCCGGGTTCTATCATTTCAAACCCGCAATCCCAAGTTAAAATAATTTAAATAAAAATCATTCAAGCCTATCATTTCAGCCCATAACGATTTTTCCCTATTCTAAAGTCCGTTCGGGTATGTATCATTTCAACCCATAGTGATTCTAATCTACAGGGAACTTGCAATGGTGATAACAGATATAAATAACAGAATAACATTAAATAATAGTAACATATGATATAATAAGTGTAATAACAAGTGTGAACATCATATGATAATAATATAAACATATATAACATGATGATATACATTACAGATTCAAATGGTGTCGGTTTATCAGTTATATAGGTACATATTGTCTGGTGAGAATAACTCACCTTTTTATGCTGGAGATATCAATTAGAATGACACAACGGATCCAGAAGGCACGACCTTTGATTTGAGTGGAGAAAATAGCCAAGATATCATCTTGTAAACAATACCCAAACAAGACAAAACAATATAGCACATGAATATACTTAACATAAAACAATGTTGAACAAATTGAAATACAAAGCAATAAAGACAAGACTTTGCCTTTACCATTCAAATGCTTGACCATAGGGGATCAAGTGCTCAGCCATGATGTGTTTGGGCTCAGGTTAGCATCATATAGGTCAGGTTTAGCACACCTAAGCATGGCAACATGAAGTGATGTGAAGGGTAGGAGATGCAACATGAAGAATATCAATGTACAAGGCAAATAGGTGAAGTTTTGGTCACAACAAGGCTCGACTTGGTCATTGCTTGGCTCAGCCATGCATGGTACAGGTCTGGACAGTGGAGGGTGATGGTGCAGCAGCAGCCAAAGGTCATGTAGTTGCTGGTGGTGGTGGTTCTAGGGGTGGCCAAGGTGATAGATGAAGGTGGTGGTGAAGCATATGTGGTTTAGGCATTGTTTGGAAGGGTTTTTGTGCAATTTTGTGGTGCTAACTTAAATGGATGGGCATGGCTTGTCATGGTCAGTGGAGGAGGAGGAGGTGCTGCTGTAGATGGTGGTGGGGCTGAAGGTGGAGAGGATGGTGGAGATGAAGGTGGTAGAGGCCAAGCAAAGCTAGAAGAGGAGGAAGGCAAAATCAATGGAAATTGTGAAGTAAAGAAGAGATAAAGGAAGAAGATAAGAGGAGAATGGAAGCCATATTTTTTTTTTAGGGTTTAGGAGCTTTGGAATTTCGTGAATGAGAGAAAAAAAAAAAAGCGGCGGCTGAAGAAATGAGGAGATGTTGCCAATTGAATGAAAAGTTAGGTTAAAAAGTAGAAGGGTTAGAAAATAAAAGGGCCTTAGGAAGATAGAAAGTTTAAGGCCTTTCAAATTTCTTTAATTCATTTTTATAAGTTTATATTTCTGATAATAACAGAAATTCCAGTTAAAAATTCGAAAATTTGATAAAATATAAAAATATATATAATATTTATTGATTATATAAAGTAGAATTTAGGAAAATAGTTAAAACAATGAACTAGACTAGAAAATTTTGAAATTGAATAGAAAATTTTTTAGAAAATTCATATTAACTTGCAATATATTTTTAAACATAAATAATATATAAAATAAAAATATATTCACAAAATAAATATTTAAAATTTAATTTACATATAATTTTTAATGAAGAAAATAGCAGAAAATAGGAAAACAGCCTTTAAAAATGAAAAATAAATACAGTAAATTTTGGAAAAATACTATTATCAATTTAAAAACATAAAAAGACAAAATATACATAAAAAACATATTAACACATATTAAAACAAAATATAAGAAAGAAAATATGATTTAAAAAAATTTAAAATAGGCAAAATTGCACAAATAAACAAATTATACTAAAAATTGAAATGTACATAACTTTTACATTTTAACTCCGTTTTCAACGAAACGAAAAGTAGTGTTCAAGTTATTAAATATATTTTCATAATAAAAGATAAAATTTATAATTTCAAACTATTAAAAATTTAAACTTAAAAGTCAAAGTTTGACTATTGACCAAAATTCACATTTTCAGGAAATATTAAATTTAGTCATATTTGGAATTCTAATCCACATCAAAGTCAAAGTTTATATTTAAAATAACAAAATTTATTCTTTTCATAAATAAAGCTTTTGAATTTGGAAAAATCAATAAAAAAAAATATTTGAAAAATACAGGGTTGTTACACTCTCCCCCACTCAAAACTTTTCGTCCCCGAAAAGGAACGAGGTACGGGAAAGCACAGAAAAAGATAGAATGAAATAGAATTAAGACAAGATGATAAGACGATTGGAATTACACCTGATAATTATTGTTATAGGTAAGTTTAACAAGATGGAGGTGATCAAATCAAGAATATAAGCACGAAAAAGATCCTCTAGAGTCTGAATCTCCCTTTCACTTGACCGACAGTCTATGAATGGAAAAACAGTGTTCAGATCCAGATGAGTAACAAAGATTATCATAGATTACAGAAAGATTTCTAAATAGACTGGTATAAGCAATAGCCTTCCCATTCTGTAACAAGATAAGGGAAATAAGGACAACCAAAAGATAGTTTGGAAAAAACAAAACCAGATAATAAATTTAAAACCATAATGCGTTGAAATCATAACAATTTAGGGATGTTTATCATTTGGAAATCACACTGCTAAAATCATAACACTTTGGACAAGTTATTCTTTTTAAAAAAAAAAACATAATACTTAGAAAATCATAACACCCTAAAAAAAGTAATCTTCATTTAAACCATTTTAATTCAAGGTCAAATAATATTCATTTTAAAGTTGTAACATTTCTAAGTTCATTTAATTATAAAAATTTCCAAAACATTGTATTTTCAAAATAGTAGTACTTATAAAATGCTACAGTACATATATTAATATTTCAAATCGGTTCAATTCCAGAAATATTTATTTGGATATCATTTAACTTATGACTTATTAAACAAACTTTATGAATGGAATATTCAAATCAAACTATACTTCATTTATTAAGTTAAAAGTTCACTATTTTAGTTAGCTCTTAATTTAACACATAACCTAACACTTTATTTAAAATACCCATTTCATAAATAGATATTCCTTTAATAAGTTACACTTAAAATTTCATTTGAAAACCAAATTCTCAATTATCAAATTTTAGTGATGTTAAAATACATTTTAACTATTTAAATCATAATGATTCATTTTTCAAGACATATCTATTTCATAAATAAAATATTTATCATAGCAAATATAACAATCAAATTCCTTTACACATTTATTCATTTAGACATCAATTAAATTATGAATTCAAGTTAAATAAACTTTATTACAAAATGTCCAATTCCAATGTATTTTATTTTATCTATTCAAAGATACATTATTTATTATACAACATATTCGTTTCAAGAAATAACCATTATTAAAATTCCTAGGTTAGACTTAAGGTTCCATATTAAATCAAATTTGATTATTAAGTTATTTAAATAAAATCTCTTTAAATTCCTTTTTCACTATTTACCTCTGTTAATCTTTTATAACTAAAATTTAAGTGTATAACATTTATTATAACCACTCAAATTTTATTTATAAAATCATTTCTGTACTGCATATTATCCAATTACATTGTTAACTTCAAAAAAAAATTTAAGGTAAGTTATATTTGAATGCAATTGTATTATACAAATAAAACTTTCCAATTCAATTATCTCAAGTTTGAATCATTTATCCAAATTTTTTATTTTTTCTTCTTATAATTGAAATTATTCTTCATGATAAAATTTAAGAATTTGAATCTTCGAACATCTTCAAACCATTTGGAGATAAGTAATTATATATACATAATATGTTAAATCAAATTTAAATCATATATCTATATATATATTATAATCCAGTCATATTTTAGAAATTCAAATCAATAAGATTTTCCAAAACAAAGTTGTAGCAAGACTACAGAATGGTTTCTTCACTTCGAAACTCGAAAATGAACGTCGATGATGCTGCAGTCATCACCGAAATTATTTTCCAGCGACAAAGAGAAGAGCACTAAATTTTTAAACTTTAAAATCCTTTAGAGACAAATTTTTATTCAAAATACTTTAAATAATATCCTTTTAAAAATTTTAAACACAAGGTTTGAAACCATCGGAAATTAAATTCTTTAACTTTCTTGTTTTAAATTCATTTCAGTTCCCAAATAAATTTATAAACAACTATTTATAAATTCATTTGTAGAACAATAAATGATAAATCAAGTATTATCATTTCAAATTATCAATTTAAATCAATTTATTAAGTTCCATAAAATTATATATCCAAATTTATTTCATAAACCAAATTTTAAAATAATATTGTGTCAGTTTGTTCTGTCAAAGTGTTTTAGAAATCCTATCGATAGCGTTGATCAGACGAATCGATCGGAAACCCAAATCAACATCAACAACTCAAACAACACAATATAAAACAAAACATTAATTTACAAGTACAGTTCAAAATGTTTGGAAGATAGATTGGAACAAAAGACAAGATGATTAAACAGAGTAGAGAGATGGGTAAGCTTAGATAAATCGCGGACAACCTTAACCGGGTCAACCGTGACTTGATGGATAAGATCAAATGTGGATTTTCTGGGGTAAATCTACCTTCGATCTCAAGAGATAGAGTTTGGAATAACAAAAGATATTAGAATCTAAACCAAGGATAAATATAAATCTCTGGTTAATCGATGCTGATTGTAAAGGATTTTCACCCCTTTACAAGAAAATTAGAATATTGGCGAGACCGCCAATTTACTATAAAGATCATTCGAAGTGGGGTTATGTGATACTCCAAAATCAAAAGAAGATGAATAGTGAGGGACAAGAATGAATTTTGGAACCGCAGGGAACGTTCCAAAAATTCAAAGGAATTTCGAATCAAAAGGAAGAGATTCAAACTCGAACGAAAGTGATTCTGTAAATAAATTTACCATACATTCTAAGTTTTGCCTCAAAGCCAAAGCTCTGATACCATCTGTAACGACCCGATATTTTCAACCATTCGCATCCATTATAAGTGTATAGGTAGACACACATGCCGGAGTTGAATTGCTCAAAATACCGCGTTGTAATTAAAATTTGGCAAATCTCAGAATATACAGTAAATAAATATAATCACAGATCACAGACACAGAGTAAAATAATGCAGCGGAAGTAAAAGAAATAGTAGTTCATGAAGCTACTATATAAATATATCAGAGTTACATAAGATATAACAGAAGAAATAGAATACAACAAAAGTCTCAATATAATAACCAAGTACAAGCTGAGTAGAACAACGGAATTGAAATAGATAGGACAAGACAAGCAGATAATCTCCAGCGATTCAAATCTCGAGAAAGTGGAATCCAAATCTGTGAATAACTCAGGCTGACCCGAGCGTAAAGCAAAACACAAAACACTCGAGTCAGGACAATATATACTTATATAATGTAAACCAACTCAAGCGAACTGTAATAAGGGTACAAGTAACTTAGAAGATGCTTGGGACCGCCCATCCTCTAAGGATCCGTTAAAATATCTACTATATAGTAATATTCACTATTATAATAATGTCTAATAAGTAAAGTATAATCATATAGAAAATAGCGTTAAGGGGATGGAGAACCTTAACGCGGTCGGATCTTAAAATCATAATCGTAGTAAAGCTCGATATGGTAGGTGACACGGCACAACTAGGCAATGCCAGGGTAGATATACCAATTACGCACACGGACTGATGGATATGCATAGCAGCCACTACCATTCCACCTCGAACAACACTCCCAAATCGGAGGATGGCCATCTAATCAATCACAAGTAAGAGTATAATATCGAAGAAATGTGTCCGAGAAGAGGTGCTACCTCACTGGTCCGAGATCGCTCCTGTTTTAGCCACCTTATGCCAACTCATGGGAGTTGGGTCCACGTAACATACCTTAAGAACGTCGCCACCATCCTACTTCATTCTGGAATCTCCACCGCGTACACGGTTGTCAAAGTGGTTTTCGGTATCGACAGAGAGTATGTCCATATCCGATCCCGGTCTCTTTGCCAACCAATCGTTATTATAACCCGTGGTTATAACTTTTAAAAATAGTTTATGTTTCAAATCAAAATACATCATTTAAACCATTTCAAAATCATATCATTTATTTCAAACTAATACATAATTTCAAACCCAAAACATATCTATTCAAAACCAATTCAAAAATATATCATTTCCATTTCAAAACCAATTCAATAATATATCATTTCAATAAAACCCAAATTTCAAAATCACTGAATATTTCCTTTAATTTATTAAACTTGAAATCTTCCTTTAAATTATCATAGCATTTTGGTAATGTAACCTTAAGGAATCATAGCATTTTTGGAATGTAATACTTCCTAATTTAACATTTTATATAATCAAAGTATTTATATACTTACAAATTTTTAACATGGTCATTTTATCATAGCCTTATAGTTAAATAAACTTTGTTACTGTAATATCCAATTTAATGCTAAAATTCTTATGTTAAGTTAAGAGTACCTTATTAACTTACATTATCATTACAATAAAGAAACTTTATTATTTTAGTCATTAAAATATGTCATTTACATTAATTAAAACTTACATATTAAATGTACTTTTTAACTTACATTCCTATTACAGTAAAGAGCATTTATCATTTAATCAATATTACACTAATTAAACTTACATTATCGAATGTATGTTTTAATTTACGTTTTATTACAAAAGGGGCATTTATTATTTTAAATCAATATTACACAAATTAAGACTTACATGTTTCTTTCATTAATTAAGACTTTACATGTTTCTTTCAGTAGGTAAAACTTTACATATTTCTTTCATTAATTATAACTTTACACGTTTCTTTCATAAATTAAACTTTACATATTTCTTTCATTAATTAGAACTTTACACGTTTCTTTCACAATAAATTTCTTATAATTAAATCCAATTTTCAACAATTTACTTAATAAGTTTAAGTGTAAAAGTTCCAATTCTTCACATTTCAACAAATAGACTTAACACTTCAAATTTAAATTACCATTTCACAATTTAACAAAATTTCCAATTTTATTTAATTAACTTAAACCTTTAATTAAAACCAAATTTCACATTTCCTAGTCAAGTTATATTTTAAAAGATCACTTTTAAACATTCATTTATTTAACCACTTAAATTCATAGAAAAATCAATAATACTTAATAATCTCTTTAAATTCAAATTTAATCAAATTATCATATTTACCATTTCCAAATAAAATTTAATATCCATTTTATTTATATAACTTAAATATCATTTTTAACCAAAATTCCAAATTTCCAACTTAAGTTATATTTCAAAAATCCAGTTAAACCATTCATTAATTACATTTTTAACACATAGAAAAATCATAATTTCTTTAATTCAAAATATTTCAAAATCTGTTTAAATCAAATTTCATAAATTTATATTTTTAAAATACTTAAAAATATTCAAAACACTTTATAAAATAACCACGGGCCTGTATATAATTTTCTAACCTAGGTCAAGTGATACAGATATGTATCATTTCAATCCGCGGTTAAAAAAGAAAAATCCGGGTTCTATCATTTCAAACCCGCAATCCCAAGTTAAAATAATTTAAATAAAAATCATTCAAGCCTATCATTTCAGCCCATAACGATTTTTCCCTATTCTAAAGTCCGTTCGGGTATGTATCATTTCAACCCATAGTGATTCTAATCTACAGGGAACTTGCAATGGTGATAACAGATATAAATAACAGAATAACATTAAATAATAGTAACATATGATATAATAAGTGTAATAACAAGTGTGAACATCATATGATAATAATATAAACATATATAACATGATGATATACATTACAGATTCAAATGGTGTCGGTTTATCAGTTATATAGGTACATATTGTCTGGTGAGAATAACTCACCTTTTTATGCTGGAGATATCAATTAGAATGACACAACGGATCCAGAAGGCACGACCTTTGATTTGAGTGGAGAAAATAGCCAAGATATCATCTTGTAAACAATACCCAAACAAGACAAAACAATATAGCACATGAATATACTTAACATAAAACAATGTTGAACAAATTGAAATACAAAGCAATAAAGACAAGACTTTGCCTTTACCATTCAAATGCTTGACCATAGGGGATCAAGTGCTCAGCCATGATGTGTTTGGGCTCAGGTTAGCATCATATAGGTCAGGTTTAGCACACCTAAGCATGGCAACATGAAGTGATGTGAAGGGTAGGAGATGCAACATGAAGAATATCAATGTACAAGGCAAATAGGTGAAGTTTTGGTCACAACAAGGCTCGACTTGGTCATTGCTTGGCTCAGCCATGCATGGTACAGGTCTGGACAGTGGAGGGTGATGGTGCAGCAGCAGCCAAAGGTCATGTAGTTGCTGGTGGTGGTGGTTCTAGGGGTGGCCAAGGTGATAGATGAAGGTGGTGGTGAAGCATATGTGGTTTAGGCATTGTTTGGAAGGGTTTTTGTGCAATTTTGTGGTGCTAACTTAAATGGATGGGCATGGCTTGTCATGGTCAGTGGAGGAGGAGGAGGTGCTGTTGTAGATGGTGGTGGGGCTGAAGGTGGAGAGGATGGTGGAGATGAAGGTGGTAGAGGCCAAGCAAAGCTAGAAGAGGAGGAAGGCAAAATCAATGGAAATTGTGAAGTAAAGAAGAGATAAAGGAAGAAGATAAGAGGAGAATGGAAGCCATATTTTTTTTTTAGGGTTTAGGAGCTTTGGAATTTCGTGAATGAGAGAAAAAAAAAAAAGCGGCGGCTGAAGAAATGAGGAGATGTTGCCAATTGAATGAAAAGTTAGGTTAAAAAGTAGAAGGGTTAGAAAATAAAAGGGCCTTAGGAAGATAGAAAGTTTAAGGCCTTTCAAATTTCTTTAATTCATTTTTATAAGTTTATATTTCTGATAATAACAGAAATTCCAGTTAAAAATTCGAAAATTTGATAAAATATAAAAATATATATAATATTTATTGATTATATAAAGTAGAATTTAGGAAAATAGTTAAAACAATGAACTAGACTAGAAAATTTTGAAATTGAATAGAAAAATTTTTAGAAAATTCATATTAACTTGCAATATATTTTTAAACATAAATAATATATAAAATAAAAATATATTCACAAAATAAATATTTAAAATTTAATTTACATATAATTTTTAATGAAGAAAATAGCAGAAAATAGGAAAACAGCCTTTAAAAATGAAAAATAAATACAGTAAATTTTGGAAAAATACTATTATCAATTTAAAAACATAAAAAGACAAAATATACATAAAAAACATATTAACACATATTAAAACAAAATATAAGAAAGAAAATATGATTTAAAAAAATTTAAAATAGGCAAAATTGCACAAATAAACAAATTATACTAAAAATTGAAATGTACATAACTTTTACATTTTAACTCCGTTTTCAACGAAACGAAAAGTAGTGTTCAAGTTATTAAATATATTTTCATAATAAAAGATAAAATTTATAATTTCAAACTATTAAAAATTTAAACTTAAAAGTCAAAGTTTGACTATTGACCAAAATTCACATTTTCAGGAAATATTAAATTTAGTCATATTTGGAATTCTAATCCACATCAAAGTCAAAGTTTATATTTAAAATAACAAAATTTATTCTTTTCATAAATAAAGCTTTTGAATTTGGAAAAATCAATAAAAAAAAATATTTGAAAAATACAGGGTTGTTACAGAATTTCATTGCCTTCTTAATAATCTGTAATAGAAAATGAAATGGACGACCTTTTAACCAAATCAAATCAACCTAAGGTTATTTACTACTCTGGTTTTAGGAAAATACATCATAATCTCTAAGTAAAATATACAGCAAACAACATGTTAGTAATAGACTTGGTATATAATGATTCCTTAGGAACATCCATATTATAGGCTGAGATTGTAAATTATAATTTAAATATTTTTTAGAAATTAACTTTTGGTATTTCATATATATTTTTATATGTGAAATACCATTTCAAAAGTATATAAGTTATTCAACAAAATATTTTATTCTTTTATAAAGCTTAACATTTGGTACATGAACATCCTATATGTTTATTATTTAATTAAAACAAAGAATTTGCTAATTTTTGTTTAAATAGATAATTATCCACATATATTTCAGATTTGTTAGGCAGAACAATTTTATTTAGATTAATAATATTTATAATTGAAGATGAAAATATTCGAGTAGTAATTTTTGATATATGAAAATTTTAATTAAAATACTGAAAATGATGTAAAAGGAATGTTTTCATATTTAGAAGATACAAAGAAGTTAATAATAAATATAGAAGACTTGACCAAAGGAAAATAGATGAAATTTATGAAAAAGTGTATGATTGGGTTAATTAATTAGACATACGATTAATTTAGTTGAATTTATATTTTTGTTCATATTTATTCAATATATTTTATAAGAGATCAAGTTTAATCAAATTAGATTGGAAAAGTCATTCACATTTATTCTGTAAGAATATTAGAAGTAAAGAGGATTGACATGCTAAACCTAATTGATGGACTGTTAAACAAAAATGTAAATAAAGTTACTGTAACGACCCGACTTTCTATGCCCAGAAAGTCGCATCATTATGAAGAAAGAAAGGGGTAGAAAATAGAAAAGAAAAGAAGAAAGAAAGAAACAACAACAACGATCTCACAGCGGAACGAATAAATTATATTAATAACATAAACTATTACATAGTATACAACAATTTACAGAGTTACACAGCATATACATCACTTACTAGACAGTTATAAACATCTGTCTAGACATTACAACTCAAATACAAGACAAGACACTATCACAGATATCAACACAGCGGAATACTATATCTACGAACGCCGAAGCCTCCTGCTCCATTGCTCCTCCAGAATATTCGTCAAAGCTAAACCTGAATCCCTTGGCTACTCGTAAAAATTTGAGTACCCAAGAGTTTATAAAACAGAAATAAACACTTGGGTCAGACATGGGTCTGGTGTGAGTAACAGGTTAAACTTGCTTAACTTCAAAACCTTTAGAAAGAAAAAGTATCACGTAAGACTCCCCACAAATAAACATGGGTAAGTTTTTACCTTACGCTAACCAAAACATTTGATAGGAAATCCAGTTATATTATAATAGGGTCTAGGGTTTTCAAATAAATATGAAATAGCTGAAATTGTTACATTATTAAATTCCAGCATACTAGCCACAAAGTGGGTTATACAATCAAAACCGTAAGGGCACGTAGGAAGAATGGGTTTCCATACAATGGCAGGGCTACTGGGGTACCGCCCGTCACAGTACGTGGCCTAGATCACCGTACCGAGGAGTACGCCCGCTCCCCTGCAACACAAAGCCGGAACCATCCCTTATTGGATAATTCCGAACAAGATAACCCCGTAGTTGGCGCGACCAACCACACACTAAGCCGAATAAAAAGAAAAGGGACCTCTAGACAGGGATCTATCTTGCTCTCAGTGGGTGCTACCCACGAAGCCTTGCTGCACCTCCCCTGTTTTAGCCATTCTCGGTTGATGAGGCTTGAGGTTACGATTACCTTTAATCAGAACATATCACTTAGAATGCTCATCGTCCGCCTGACGATGTGCTGAAAGCATTCAATCCATACAAGTTCGTTCCGGGTTCGAACGAAACCGAAGGCATTATCTCGTTACACTCGTTTTGGAATCACCCTCAGAGTTAACGACAATAACCCTTGCACTCTGAATCTTCATCTTCACTTGAGATTCACGACCTATCGTTAATTTGGATCGATGTGGTATTCGGGTCTCCAGACCTGGAATACCGGTATACGGAAACCCGATCCCAGTCTCATCGAAATCCAAAATGTATCTTTTAAGGGCCAAGTTGTTTTAAGGTTAAAACAATTCAATTCTTATCTATACTACACACAGATAGATAATTTACAATAGATAATCCATATTATCATCCAAACAGATAATTCATATTATCATTTCAATCCAAGCAAACATCTATATCATAGATCAGCACATCTCTTATCAAAGATATCAACAATGCAAAGCATTCAATATCATTCATCCATTCTTAAGTAATGATTTATCATCTCTAATTAATTTAAAGTGAATTAAATTAATTACTTCATCCTATAAATCCTGCTTAATTAATTATTAATTAAACCAATTAATTAATCATTACTCTAAGTATCCATCTAAATTAATCATTCCTGATTAATTACCCTTTAATTACTTTAAGTAATTAATACTTAATTAATTTCACAAATTAATTATCTTAAACCATTCAGTAATTAATCTTTAATTACTTCATTAATTAATTAACTATATTTAATTACATTAATCCTTAATTAATTACAATTAATTAATTACTTTTATCACTTATTATTTATTAATTAATCTTAATTAATCAATTCTTAATTACATCATTAATTATATTAATTAATGATCCTTAATTATTCTTAATTAATTATCTTATTTAAATTAATTATATTTAATAATTAATTAGTCACATTTATTAATCACCTTTGATTAATCTCATTTAGTAATTAACTTCCCTTAATTACTCCACTTCATAAATTAATTACTCCTTAATTAAATTATCCTTTAATTAATCCCTTGATTAATTATTCAAAAGTAATTAACTCAAATTACTTTTATTATTAAATCTCCTTAAATTAATTACATTCCATTAATTAACTTTAATTACTTTCCTAAGTAATTTATACTTCATTAATTACATTTAAGTAATTATTAAATCACCACATCATTATCTTAAATTAATTTAACTAATTAATTTAAACTTAATCAAATTTATTTAATTAATTACCTTCAGTAATTAATTTACTTTAATTACTTTCATTAAGTAATTATACTCAAACCATTCACAATTGATTATTATTAATTAATCTAATTAATTATAAAAATTAGCCACATTGATTAATTATTAAATAATCTTGGTTAATGACCTTCATTAACCATTCTCTAATTATTTTATTAAGTAATTATCTTAGATTAACCACAATTTAGATGATCTTTAATTATCCATAATTAAAGTCAAATTATTTAATTAATTAACCTTGATTAAAACTTAATTACCCAATTAACAATTCTTTAATCATTAATTAAATAATCTAATTAATGATCTAAGTTTCAAATTAATTATCCTTTAATCAATATTCATTAATTCCAAATCATTAATTTATTAAATTAATTAAGCACTCCTTAATTTCCTCATTAATTTAATTAATTTCAAAACATAAAATCTGAATTAATTTAAGATAAAATATTTCTAAATTATGTTTGAATACAAATTTTATTTAAAACAGAGTACTTTTGATCTTACTTTTAAATTTCATTTCAAATACAAAATTTAAAATGAATAAATTTAAACTTAATCAAAGTTTTAAAAAGAATCTTCAATACTACAAGTGAAATTCATAAGAATTTTGAAACTAAATTTATTTCAAAATTTGAATAAATTTCAATTTATATTTAGTTTAAATCTTTCAAATATAAATCTTCCTTTAATTCCAAAACTGAAGTTTATATTTGATTTTAAATCTCCAGATTAAATTTTAATTTTAAATCTTGCTCATATTTAAAATCTTCAGATTTAAAATCTGAAACTACCTACCATTATAAAGTAGATTATCAATTCAAGTTCAGACTTAATGATCATTTTATTATTTTATTATCTAAAACTGAGATTTAAAATTTAAACCTGGATTAAACTTAAATTTAAAACCAATTTTTAAACTTCCTTTTCATTCAAAAGCTTCAGATTTACAAGTTTCAAAACTTAAATGCTATAGGTTCATTTATTATTATTTTTTTAAACAAATACTACAGGTTACTGGAAACCTGTAACCAAAATTTACACCCGAGCCATTCTTCAGTTGCTTCGAGTTCCTTAACTAAAATCTTCGAGCAACCCATCAACTCACTTCGAGTCAAACAGTGATATAGTCGAGTGTCTTCTCTGCTTAAAACACATCATCAGATATTTCTTCACCGTGCATATGCACGGTGACTCCGGCCGACGTAGATCATCAGAGATGATCGCATCTCATCAGTAACCAACCCAACTACCCACCACGATCATCGATTCGAGCTACCATCACCAGAAATCGAAGATGATACTAAATATCAAAACCTGGATATGCCAACACATCACCATCCCAAACCTGTCAACAGCTAAAACTTGCCGCTCCGACCACCTGACAACCAACCTCTCCGGCCTCGCCTTCATCCACGACCAAACTACCAATTCCCAAAATCTTGAATCACTCGAACCATTATAGAAGACGTAATCGATCGACCAAACTAACCCAGTCTAACTAGGGTTCCAAAAAGATTTTCACTGTCGCATCCTCTTTGATGAATTTTATCACAAAAACCCATTTTTCTAAGCAACTCCTAACTCTCCTCCATCAACACGAAGAAACCCAAGCTTCCACAATTCCAAGATCACCAGGATTTTCAACAAAAACTCATTTCAGTCAATATCCAAACTGCACCCTTATCTTATTCCTAAAAATCCTGATTTTTGATTTAAAAATCATGTTTTAGTAAATGCTTTTGGTTTATAATACTGAATTACAAATTCACAGAGTTTGAATTTTGGTTAAAATCAACATGCTCTGATATTTCAAATATTTCCAGAGGCAACAACTTCTGTCTTAGTTTGATTTCATTTTTTCTAATCTATATTAAACAAACACATATATTATTATTATTATTTTAAAACAAAAACAGATACTATCACACATTTAAATAGATTGAAGTGGATTCTTTTAAATGGGAAGATGGATCTGGGAACACAACAGAGCAACATGCATACATAACATATTTTCATCTGACTTCTATAAACACACAAACATTACTAAATTATATCCAACATTTAACATACAACCTATTTAAAATTTAAGATTTTAAGTTACTCACCATTTTAGAGAATGAACAGAGCTTAAATCTGAAAAGCTTTTTGACACTTTTAAACTTGAATGTTTGCTACAGAAATTTGCATTGCTTGCTGGAAACTTGCATGCATGTCATGATTTTGTATTGTTGAGATGTTGTTTAAGATTCCAGATTTGCTTGCTTTAAACAGATCCCAGATTTGAAGAAGAAATTGCAGGCTCTTGTTTGATTTTGAAAAAAATGCAGGCTACAGACTTGATTTCAGATTAAAGAATTTTGCAGGCTTTGATTTAGATTTTTGAAAACGAATTACAGGCAGACTAAAAGACTTTGATTTGGAAAATGCATTACAGATCTTTGTTTGAGGAATTTGGTTTGAGAGAAATTTAATTACTGATTTGTTTGAGGAGGATTTTAAGTTACAGATTTGGTTGAGAGGAGAATTTATCTTCAGCTGAATGTTTTCTTAGTTTTGAAAAAGAATAAAAGGAATGAAATGAGAGGCATTTGTATATATGTAAGAAAAATGTAGTTTATTAAAAATAAAAAAATAAAAGAAAACCAAAATTAAGAACTTGACATTTGGCATTACCATTGTATTATTAGTGTACACATGTTATTACATGGTCTTAAAGATTTACACTTGTCTTTTTAAGTAATTCATATTTATTTTATAATGTTAATAAAGCCCTTTTCTTAATTTATTAAATACTTATCTATATATATATATAAATTTCTTTAAAGAAAATAAAATCAATTATACTTATAAATAAAAGTTCTTACATATATTTTAAAATCCAAAACTAACAAAATGTATATTAGAAATTTAAAACAAGACTTTATTTATTTATTAAATTTCAAACCAAAGCCTATCTATTTACAATATATATACACATATATATATATACATTATAAATAGAAATCATTTTATTAGTTTTTAAAAGATAAAATTCACTAATTAAATATTTATTTAATTAGATTATTAAATCAATTCAAACATTTATTATCAAAGATTATCAAATCAATTTAATTATTTAAACAGATTATTAAATTGATATTGCCCATAAATTCCGGGATATTACAGTTACCTTATTAATTATTGTGTTAAGTGCACTTATTAGTTGCACTATGAATTTTTAAAAAGATAAGGGAGAAATCGGGAAATTAACCATGAATGGAGACTCAACACTTGGGGTGTAGCCAGGGAAAACCGTTGATAGTCCTAATCAAATGGAGGAGTAATGGAACCAATTGAAACATTGAACTTACCATATACCAAATCAGGGAAATTCTGTATGATTTCTCTAACAAAATAATATTGTTTATCACCTAGAGAAAAGTAATCTAGCTTAGAAATAAACATAAACTAATTTTAAAATAATCTGAAAATCTTAACATAACATAATGAATTGAAACATATAAGAGAATCCCAACTAATAGTACCTTTGAGTGCCATTAAAAATACATTTTAATTTAATAGCTTGAATAAAAGGATCAAAATCATACTTAGTACCCAAATTCTAGCCTTATGAAATATAATGACACAAACGAAAAGTATGTATATTGATTAGTACCCAAATCCTTGTTAGATTATTTAAGGTTTCATCAACTTATGACCATTTTTATCTTTGTTGCAATATTTTAAGGCTTCATCGGCTTGGGACCTTTTTTCGAAAGAATTAAATGATGCTTGTTCTGATTGTATGCTTATTATGATTTTATTTAGAACACTATTAGGAACATAAAAAGAAATTATGGTACATATAATTTCTTTCTATAGTCGAGCAACATAGTTTTGTGGTAACTACAAAAATCAAGGTAAGTTAGCATTGTAACCTTCAATTAATCCAGTAGAAGTAGATTTTTTTTGTATGGAGACTATAGTTTGTATGCTTCTTCATTTCATCACCTTTTGACACATCATATAGTAGAGTTTGCATAAATATGACTATGCAAATAAAATTTTCAATCTTGTTTTGAAATGATATAAAGAGATGGTGCCACAAAACTGGGAAACAAGGGCATCCGAAAACAACACCTGCAAACATTATTTAGCATTGCAGATATGATGAAATAAAATGTTAGAAACTGTCAAAAATGATGTCAACCTTAGGAACCTTAGGAATCAATTTCGATTCACCTTAAATTTAAACTCTACCAAGAATGGATCTGGTTTGGTCCTCATTGTCATTAACCAAGATGCTTTTTTTTGAAGTAAAATGATGAAAGTATCCTACAACAAAACTTTAGTATGCAAGTTATTATGGAATAACTATAAAAGTAATGCAAATAAAATCAGTATATGTACACCAGTTGAGCAAGTAGATTTGCGAGCATTTACTATTATTGAGCTTATATGCTTAAAACTTACCATACACACAATTATTTGCTACCAAAACAAATGAAACTATACAAAGTAGTAGTATTACTGCATATCAATCTGTCACTTGACCAATCCTAACACATACAACAAAGCTGCTAAACTGTATTTAGTCATAACTCTCGGCATGTTAAAATTGTTGCTCGTAGGATTAAAATAATGACATAAAACTTAGGTGGGTCATTGAAATTTACTTGACCTCGCATTCAAATAGTTCCATATTCAAAACAAAAGACCTCATTAGTATGCATATTGATAGAATCCCATACTCATGCCACTCTAATAATAATTAATGTGCAGTCGAACCCCAAAGATATGGATGAAGGGAAGCGGCAGATGGGTTCCTTTTGACAAACCTGAATAAAATAATTGTGAATTTTTATTAATATATGCTTTGACATATAATACATCAAAGAAGATTATTGATGAATATGAGATATATATATATATATATATATATATATCTTTAGAACATACTCTAGTAAGCTTGTCTGCTGAAAACTTGTTGTGAAAGATACTTAAACTATGATAAAGCAGTCCATATCTTCAAACTTTTATAGTAAGAATCATGTAACTAAAATGTGCTAATAAGTGGAAGTTACATCCCTTTTGCTAAGGATAAGATTCTAATGACTCATTATAGGTTCCATGAACTTATATAAGGATGATAAAGAAGTCTTGATTAAAAATGAAAATTTTGGGTCATTATTACCTATTATACTTTTATGCATTCCTGTTATAAATTTTCTAGAAAAAATCAAAAATCATATAAAGCATAATATACAATCTAGCACACAACATTTTTTATGATTATTTCAAAAAGTATGAAGAAGATAAATCATAAAGCAACAAAAACTAAAGTGCTCAAATATGGACTGCATAATAAGTATTGTTGGAAAATGTTGCTTGAGATTAACATGTGTATTTGATTATACATAAGTAAATATTTGAATAAAGTGTCATTTAAGGACGGAATGCAAACACGCACCTCCATATACAGTCTTATATGTAAATGCATGAAACTAACATGAGTAGAAGTTTCCACAAACATGGAAAAATGCATCTGAGTAAAGGTTAAAACGCATGGGAAAGTAATATAAGTTAGAGAATTACCTGCCGATGAAATGTTAGAGAATAGCTAGTCGGCAATGGGAACAAATGCTTTAACTACTCTCTGCTGCCCAAAGTATATAATCCATGCTTTGAGCTGCAAGCTGAAATTTGGTATGCAAAAACATAAATTTGAATGAACTTCTACTTAAGTATGTTTATAATAATCCGCTGAACATCTCATTATAATTAAGAGTGGTGTTATATGCACATATGGGTCCCATTTTATGCAGTTTCGACCGATGATACGCTACCGATTGATTTTTTGGTAAAATAAAATTGAACTGCGGCGATAACGTACAATGGTATTTTTATAGGACGGTCAACAGTACGCTACCGATCAAAACATGAGGTAAAATAAAGCGAAAAATTCGGTGTACTTGACTCTACACTTGATTATTAAAGGCTTAATTTATGAAATACTCAAATAAAGTATAACTAAATAGAAGTATAAAAAAATAGCAACTATTGAAATCTTGTGCTGAATATTTTTTCCAACGTTTCAAAAGCATTACATGCAAATAGAAAAGCCAGAGTTTTTCTTTGTTCAACTGAATAGAAACGTACCAATGAATTACTTGTCCAAACACCAAACTATAACTTATACTAATAGCTTTTTCAAAAATCTACTGCTAATTTATAGATAGGCAGATATCATTCTTAAGTAAAAGAAGTATTTCAATATCATACTATTTTAGTCTTTAAGATAGAATTTTCTAAATAACAAAGTAAAATTTTAAGATAATAATACAGAAAACATTTAATAAATGGTTTCTAAAAGGCTTGAAGTTAGCTAATGAATTTGCTAATAAAAAGCGTCATGTTCCATGGGGAAAAAATGAACCTCTCGAATTGACGTAATTAATAGGCATATGGAATGGAATAAGCTAAGATGAACTCATGTGGAATTTTTGTTTTTCGCACAGCTAATATCAGCCAACATCCGTAATTATATTAAATCTATAAAAATAAAAATATAAACTTCTAAATTAAACCTGTTGGCCGTAGAATTGAGATTCATAGCACGCCCGAAGTTGCCACTTCCAATCAATCTTCCATTCCGACACCTAATTGAAAGCATTTCAAAGCTCATATTCTTCTTCAGCAACTATAGAAAGCAAACAGAAAATTGGATTATAAACAGATAATAAAAAAAATCTAAGAATGAGATAATATAAAATAGTAGTTTAGTAACATGTTATTTTTGTATAATGAGATCATTAATAGTTTTGATATATTGACAATGGATAACACATTATATATTGACTATCTAGTGTTACTGGAATTTTGGAAAAAATATTTTTGTATCAAAAAGACCAAATAAAGCATTTTGGTTATTCAACATGTAAGACTTGCAAATATATAAAGTAAATATACACCATAAACGCCCTAAGGAAATCAACACAAACAACTGACAATGATAACTGAAAATTTTCTGAAGACCGAATGCCAACATAGGAAACAAATTTGAAGGAAAAAATTCCCAAATTAGAATCAGTGAAAAATGAGCACGGGCAGTTAAAAAAAGTTTAAGCCCTAAAATTTTCATTTTCATACTATAGCTGAAGGCCAAACCAAAAAAATGAACCACCAGAAGAAGCAGTCGCAAAATAGCGAACGAAGCAACGTAAGCATCCAAAATCATGTTTCTAATACAAGAAATCGACTACCCTAATCAAAGTAAAAAGGGAAGAACAGGGACCTAACTAAACTAACATCGGTCGGTAGAAAGAAGGAATAATAGGTACTTACATCGGGAGAAAATCCAGCAGCTGCACACAAAACCCTCTATTGAACCAATTCCGACCACGCGAAAGTCGGCAAGCGACGTCGATAGCTGGTGGGTATAAAGGAAAACGGAGTGGATAAGCTTCAAACCGAGTGGGATGCCATAATTTAGGTCTGGCGAAAGGCAGGATGGCAAACACACGGTCGAAGAGGAGGGAAGACAAAGGAGAGAGTTGGAGGAAAAAGAATATAGAAGGGAACCGCGTCGTTTCAGTTCAAAATGGAGGAAATTTTTTAAGAGCTTCTGTGCTGTTAAATGCAACTCAGTAATAATATAATAGTATAGATTTGTGTGTACACATTGCTATAGTCTACTACAGGTAGAAGGGATGTATCATACGCCCATGTAAAGTCAAAACAACTAATTGAAAACGAAAAGACATAATAAGATATAGAAGATAATCGACATGAACTAGTGTTATGTACAAAGTGTATAATTTTCCAATCATCAGAATGTTGTTCTAACCACCTCCTCATTACGACCTACAAGATATCTTAGAAGGGGAAGTACTGGTGCAAGGCAGGTTCATTTTCCATGCTCGATGCTGACAAGGATAATAATCACTTGAAAAGTCAATCATGGTCGGTAATTATGTGACTTATTATATTTTATTATTTTGTTATGAGTTATATCGTTATTTCTCTAATATACATTCTTCTATTTATTTTGTAGGATACCAAACCAACGATCCACAATTTGGTGGACTTCAATTTTTGATTTAGCGAAAATCTGGACCTACTGAGGTGTGGGTTGTTACGTTTTGTGACGGAGCCAAGTTTGTTAATTTTTAAAAATTAGGAATCAAGGAATGAACATATTTGTATTTTTCCTATAAATATAGATATATTATATGACGACCCACCTCCTCAACCCTCAGAAATCAACAACAATACATCCTTGATATTTAGGTGCCGCAAATCCAAGTGCTGGAGAGGCAGATTATCATGGGGTTAAGAAAATAAAGATAAAAGGTAAACAAAATAGAATCTCACATCGTATTCAACATTTAATTATACATATGAGTAGTACAAGCAATTACTCCAAATTGCCCCATCAGAATTCTAGTAAGTTAATCTAGCCAGGATAGTTATAACTGTCTAACCTCTCAAGTGCTGGTAGATACATAACAAAGTAAGTGGAATTAATAGATAACTTTCTACAAAGGACCCAAAATGATCCATTCTCTATTCAAAATGCACCAAGCAACCTAACTATTTGGATGCTTGGAAAAAATAGGGCACCCAAAGTTTAAATGAAAAAGAAAATAAATTTCGGGTCCGTCATGGGACTGGTATGAGAAACTCAAATTACGGAAATTTGAAAACAAAAGGTATCGCATTAGACCACGCTGCACATAAACATAGAACATGTTTTTACCTTAAGATAACCAAATCATTTTCTATGCAAAATCTATGGATATTATTTTTAATGAATTTCTTTTGAAAATACTTTTCAAGTAAACTTATATAATCTTAGCCGAAATTGTTACATTGATTAAATTCCAGCATAATAGGTTCTACAATAAAGTCTGAAGGCAGTTATTGGGGAATGGATTTCTATACAATTGTAGCTAAGGAACTACCATCCATATACTACATATCTAGAGGGATGTACCAAGGATCAAAAACTTTGAAACTCTGCACCTGAGAAGACCAGCATACCCGCAGATTCATCTGGTGGCGGATAGAACCGAATATGACATCACCTTGGTCGTATTCGACCTATCCGAGATCCCATAGAATGCACAACATACTAGACATATATAGAGTAATCTAGGAAGGTGATGACCATACCCTAATGGTGACGCAGCGGATTAAACAAACAATGTAGTTCGATGAATGTAGTAGTCGATGGATTGAAAGATACTGAAATGCCCAAATTCGTTGATCCGAAGATACCGAATTCTAGCTATCCCGAACTCGTTGATCGCGCACGATACCGGGTTGAAAGATCTTCAATTCTTCAAGCGTTGATCAAGCGCACTTGATTCCGCGAATCGGCTTCTGCAATCGTTGAATCGAGCGCACTCGATTAACCGAAAGAGGAGATAGGAGATTACACTCAACTACCAATTTGGTGAAAGCACAAAGCTAACAAAACAAGAGTTTTATTTCAAATCAACTAAACTATTACAAATGGCACCACCGGCCTATTTATAGGAGTTACAACTCACGCAAAACAAAAATGTACAACACATGAGTCGTCGCCGACCTAACAACCACGACCTAAAAGTAGTCGACTTAAAGACCAGACGACTTACGACTTACCATAGGATACGACTTACGAGTTACAATACAGACACACAATTCTACGACCTAGCGTTATACGACTTAAAGAAATACAACATAATACCATACAACGACTCAACACTTAAGTCGTAGACGACTTAACGACTCATCATAGCTCGGCAACGACTTATCCTCAGCAGTGACTTAAGAAACCAGACGACATAACAAATCAGCGACTTAACGAATCAACGGCAGAGGTTAATGCGGCATAAGAATCAACGGTATCCATCTTCAGCGACCTAACTTAGGTCGGTAACGACCCAAAATGTAACGGCTTACCAGGCAGATGACTTAAGAAATAACCATCTTCACGCGACTTACGACTTAAGGACTTCCCGAGTTAAAAACTTCAGCGACCTATGGTAGGTCGTGGCTTCGTTAGGTCGTAACTCGTCACCGACTTAGGACATATCCCAGACGCTACTTCCTGTCTTACTGCATCACCAGTAGGTCGTGCCTCGTCTATACGATCTAACTGCTTGTTAACTCGCCTATCTTCACTAACTCGTTCCAACGACTTAAGAGCTTTGTTAAGTCGCCGTTCTTCACTAAGTCGTTCCAACGACTTAAAAGCTTTGTTAGGTCGGTCACGACTTAGACCCTCAATTTCCTTAAGTCGACTTAGATCTTCAATTTCCTTAAGTCGGTCACGACTTAGTACTTGGCCTACATCATCCTCCCCTGGTTGAGAAAAATTCGTCCTCGAATTTGCGCCACCCTCTTCCACCATAAGTTCATCCCCATGATATGGTATGAGATGTTTCACATTGAATACATCAGACGTGTACACATCTTCCGGTAGTTTCAATTTATAAGCGTTTTCATTAATCCATTTCACGATCTCTACAGGACCAATTTTCCTGGCTTTCAACTTGTTGTAAGCGCCCACTGGAAAACGATCCTTCGTTAACACTGCATAAACCAAATCTCCTTCATTAAACTCAACATTTCTTCGTTTCAAGTCTGCCGATCGTTTGTATTTCTCATTTGCCTTCTCCAATCGTTCCTGCACGATTTTATGACATTCCGTCAACCCTTCAACAAAATCAGCAGCTTTCCTAATTGTCCCCTTCGAGTGTGGTATTACCGTTAAATCCAACGGTCCCTTCAGTAAGCTTGAATACACTATCTGAAATGGACTGAACCCCATACTACGATTTACCGCATGATTATGAGCAAACTCTGCCTAGCATAATTTCACATCCCAACTTTTCAGATTGTCTTGTACAAGACACCTCAACAAATTTCTCAACGATTTGTTCACAACCTCGGTTTGTCCATCCGTCTGTGGGTGATAAACGCTGCTAAAATTCAACTTCGTTCCCACCATCTTCCACAAACTTAGCCAAAAATGACTTAGAAAACGGGTATCTCTATCTGACACAATAGATTCTGGCAATCCATGAAGTCGATATATCTCTTTGAAAAATAGTTGAGCAACATGAACACCATCCGCCGTCTTCTTACAAGCAATAAAATGTGCCATTTTCGAAAATCGGTCAACTACCACATAAATGGAATCATTACCACGCTGTGTTCTTGATAACCCCAACACAAAGTCCATACTCACGTCAACCCACGGTTTAGTTGGTACAGGTAACGGCATATATAACCCAGCATTAGTCGCAGTTCCTTTTGAAACCTGACAGATATGACATCGCTCCACAAACCTCTCCACCTCTTTCCTCATCGATGGCCAAAAGTAAGATTGCGAAATCAACTGTAATGTATGGTCTCTCCCAACGTGCCCTTCTTCATGTAGCTCTTTTACAATCTTCATTCTCAAACTACAATCAGGTATGCATAATCGATTTCCTTTGAATAGAAAACCGTCTACCATCATAAACTCATCCGTTTTTCCCTCCTTGACTTTATCAATACACTTCGCAAAGTAAGGATCATCGACAAATAATTCTGGCAACACATCAAACCCTGTCACCTCAACTTTCAGTGTAGTCAACAAATGACTCCTCCTACTCAAAGCATCAGCCACTCGATTCGTCACCCCTGACTTGTGTTTAACAACAAAAGTAAACTGCTGCAGATATGCAATCCACGATGCATGTCTCGCTGAAATCTTGTCTTGCCCTTGTAAATGCTTCAATGCCTCATGATTAGTGTGAAGAACAAACTCTTTCTGAAATAGATAGTGTCTCCAGTGTTTAATAGATTGCACAACAGCATAAAATTCCACATCATATGTACTATATCTCATCTTCGCTCCTGACAACTTCTCACTAAAATATGCAATCGGACGTCCCCTCTGACTCAACACTCCTCCAATCCCAACCTTGGATGCATCAGTGTGTAATTAAAACACCAACTGAAAATCTGGTAATATTAGAATTGGTGCAGACGTCAAGAGTTCTTTGATTCGATCAAAAGCAACCCCGGCTTCCTCCGTCCATGCAAACTGTTTACCCTTCATACAATCAGTCACAGGCGCCATCACACTACTAAAGTGTGGAATAAACCTTCGATAAAATGAAGCCAACCCGTGAAAACTACGAACTTCCGTTATCGTCTTGGGTTGCGGCCAATCTCTAATTGCTTCGACTTTACTTTGGTCAACCTGTATTCCTTCTTCTGACACAACATACCCCAGAAATAAAACACTCCTCGCCATAAAAACACACTTCTTTGTAGCAGCATAGAATTGTTCTACATGAAGAATGATTAACACTTTCTTCAAATGTTGAACATGTTCTTCTGTACTAGCACTGTAGATCAGAATATCATCAAAGTAAACCACCACAAATTTTCCAATGTACGGTCTAAAAATTTGATTCATCACCCTCATGAATGTACTCGGTGCATTCGATAGACCAAACGGCATTACCAGCCATTCATACAATCCTTCCCTCGTCTTGAATGCTGTCTTCCATTCGTCCCCTGGTCTAATGCGAATCTGATGATAACCGCTCTTCAAGTCAATCTTAGAAAAGATAGTAGCTCTGCTTATCTGATCTAACAAGTCATCCAACCTCGGCATTGGAAATCTATATCTCACAGTAATCTTATTCAATGCTCGACTGTCAGTGCACATCCTCCACGTTCCATCCTTTTTGGGTACCAATAAAGCTGGTACAACACAAGGACTTAAACTCTCCTGCACACGCCCCTATTCAAGCAATTCTTCCACTTGCCTCCTCAATTCTTCATGTTCCTTTGGACTCATTCGATAATGTGGTCTGTGTGGCAACACAGCACCTGGAACAAGATCTATCTGATGTTGTATATCCCTCAACGGTGGTAACTCCGTTGGTAACTCCTTTGGAAATACATCGTCAAATTCTTTCAAAACTGGTTTCACTTCTTCTGGTATTTCAACCTCTTCACTGCTTTCTCGCCCAATCAACAAAAACACTTCAGGCTCCTCCTCTACTTCCTTCACAAACTCCTTCAAAGATAACAAAGTTTTAAGCTCTTCAATCTCCTCCAACTTGTTTTCCTCCTGTTGTCGCTTCTTTGGAACTAGAGTAATCTTTGTGCCTTCAAATATGAAACTGTAACTGTTGGTACGCCCATCATGTTGCACCGCCCTATCATACTGCCACGGTCTCCCCAGCAACAAATGACAGACATCCATATCTACCACATCGCACCAGATTTCATCCTTGTATTTCTTTCCAATTGAAAACTTCATACAAGCCCTTCGTCCAACCTTCACCTCCCCGCCTTTCCTCAACCAAGCTAGCTTGTATGGTTTCGGATGTTTCTCAGTCTTCAACGCCAACTTCCTCACAGCTTCTGAAGAAATTATTTTATCACAGCTTCCAGCATCAATAACAAATTTGCAAACCTTTCCCAGAATAGTACATGTTGACTGAAAAATATTGCTCCTTAACCAACTACAATCCTCCTCTTGCTTTGGTGTTAAACATGACCTCTTCATCATTAGATTATAACCTTCGTCTCCCGACACTTCTTCTTCCTCCTCATCAGGTGGTGAATTGGAACATTCAGCTTCTTCATCCTCATCCTCAACCTCTGCTATCATAGCTCTCTTCTTCGGCTTTGGACATTCGCTACTTTTGTGACCAAATTCCTGACAATTGTAACATTTGAAACCGTTGTTAACCTTTGTCTTCTCAGCCTCCTTCACTACTGGTCTACTGATAGGTTTAGAAACATTAGAAATCCCACCAACACCCTTCACTTGATTGTTAGAATTAGTAAACACACCACTTCCTCGTCGTCCCTGTTTCTCCCAAGCCAACGCTTTCCGATGTGCTTCCGCTACAGATCTGGGATCAAACATGTTAACCATATCCTGAATCTGCATTCGCAATCCCCCAATGAATCTAGATGTCAGCTGCTCTTCCGTTTCCATAATATCATTCCTTGCAATAAGCTGATAAAATTCATCTGCGTAATCATTAACATTCTTTGTGCCCTGCCTCAAATTCTACAAACGTTGATACATCAAAGATTGATAATTGTAAGGTAAGAACGTTGCTTTCATCAATTTCTTCATCTTCTCCCAAGATTCAACTTTTGACTTTCCCATCCGTTCACGTGTAAGTTTGGTCTGCTGCCAGCACGCCAAAGCTCTACCCCTCAACCTTGTAGCAACCAACTTCACTCTACGATGTTCCGGAACTTCTTTGAAGTCAAAAATCTCTTCAACATTAGCCACCCAATCTAGAAACTCCTCCGCTTGCATACCACCTTTGAATTCAGGAATTTCAGTCTTCATCCCCGACTCCCACTTGTGATCATACTCAGAGTGATTTCTTCCTCGTCCTCGTCCTTGTCCTCGAACACTACCACCATCATACTCCTCTTCAAAATCATATGTATATCGTTGTCTATCTCGTCCACCCACATCTCTACTACCATCACATCTACCACCATCATCCCTTCTATCTACATTCCTCCGTTCACGATCATCCACGTTTCTCCCACGCCTTTGATCATTGTCAACACTTCTTTCTCGATTGGATTGTGGCGAGACTCTACTTCCCCCATGATTAGATTCAGGTGATACCCTTCTCCGATTCTGATTCATCTCTAACATCATCTTCTCTAACCGACCAATTCCTTCGTTAAGCTTTTCACTAAAGTTTTCACTGATTCGTTGCTCCATCTCATCAGCCTCTTCTCTTCGATACAAAGCTTCTACGTTTTGGTGTCGATTAGCTCTCCTTGGTGGCATACTTGAAAACTTCACAAAACTCTTCAATTCAAACACAATTCGAACTTTGATCCAAAATGAAATGGATCGAAAACTCCCACTTTGTTGCTACTTCGCGATGAACACGATGAACACAACTTCTTCAAATGAGGTAAATTTGATCTCCACTCTTCTACTTAGCTCGGCTTCTCACTTCAAGCTCGGCTATCACTTGATCTCTTCAAAACTCCAAAATGATTAGGCTCCAAGTCTCGATCTAGCTATGATTGGCTAGAACAAGCTTTGATACCAAAACTGACGCAGCGGATTAAACAAAACAATGTAGTTCGATGAATGTAGTAGTCGATGGATTGAAAGATACTGAAATGCCCAAATTCGTTGATCCGAAGATACCGAATTCTAGCTATCCCGAACTCGTTGATCGCGCACGATACCGGGTTCAAAGATCTTCAATTCTTCAAGCGTTGATCAAGCGCACTTGATTCCGCGAATCGGCTTCTGCAATCGTTGAATCGAGCGGACTCGATAAATCGAAAGAGGAGATAGGAGATTACACTCAACTACCAATTTGGTGAAAGCACAAAGCTAACAAAACAAGAGTTTTATTTCAAATCAACTAAACTATTACAAATGGCACCACCGGCCTATTTATAGGAGTTACAACTCACGGAAAACAAAAATGTACAACACATGAGTCGTCGCCGACCTAACAACCACGACCTAAAAGTAGTCGACTTAAAGACCAGACGACTTACAACTTACCATAGGATACGACTTACGAGTTACAATACAGACACACAATTCTACGACCTATGACTTAAGTACATGGCGTTATACGACTTAAAGAAATACAACATAATACCATACAACGACTCAACACTTAAGTCATAGACGACTTAACGACTCATCATAGCTCGGCAACGACTTATCCTCAGCAGTGACTTAAGAAACCAGACGACATAACAAATCAGCGACTTAACGAATCAACGGTAGAGGTTAATGCGGCATAAGAATCAACGGTGTCAATCTTCAGCGACCTAACTTAGGTCGGTAACGACCCAAAATGTAACGGCTTACCAGGCAGACTACTTAAGAAATAACCATCTTCACGCGACTTACGACTTAAGGACTTCCCGAGTTAAAAACTTCAACGACCTATGGTTGGTCGTGGCTTCGTTAGATCGTAACTCGTCACCGACTTAGGACATATCCCAGACGCTACTTCCTGTCTTACTGCATCACCAGTAGGTCGTGCCTCGTCTATACGATCTAACTGTTTGTTAACTCGCCTATATTCACTAACTCGTTCCAACGACTTAAGAGCTTTGTTAAGTCGACGTTCTTCACTAAGTCGTTCCAACGACTTAAAAGCTTTGTTAGGTCGGTCACGACTTAGACCTTCAATTTCCTTAAGTCGACTTAGATCTTCAATTTCCTTAAGTCGGTCATGACTTAGTACTTGGCCTGCATCAAATGGTTGCGAACCACATAGCCCTATGGTATGCCCTGTTTAAGCCATTTTCGGGTGACTTGGCCTGAGGTAACGATTACCTTCACATAGCACATTCCACTTTGAATGCCACATTGCCAATTCCATCACACACCATTGATTTCCATAAATGTACAACCTCTGAGCTTTTATGTCTCAAAGAAGGGTGTTAAGTGTAGGAATGTTACTTCCTACACTACCAAATAGATGTACGTTCATAAAAATCAATGTTCGTGTATGTTGGAAATGCAATGTCGACTTTCGTCCATACAAGTTATCTAGGAATAGTAGAAACCGAAGGAACTCTCCTACCACATCCTGTTGAGAATCATCCCTAGGATTAGTAGCAAGAAGCCCTTGCATCGAAGATCAAATGAATATACTATTGCCACATATGTATGATATAGGCAATTTCCCCCGAGGGTCAGTGACAAGCAGCCCTTCAATCCATTTGTTATCATTCCAAGTCTTCACTTCGAATACGTAAATTGGTTCAAAGTGGTTTTCGGGTAAGAATCACTCAAATTTGATCCTTATTTCTTTGAACCAACCATAAATAAAAAGATGCTAAGTAAATAGGTGCTATCATTTGATTAGTTACTTTCTTTTTATCAAAAATATCTTCTAGAGATATATATCTTTAAAACATTTCTTTTCGGTATATATGGAATCATTAAACCTCTCTTTAACTTTGTCAATACCAAATCATTTCATTTATCATAAATCATATCACAAAACCCAATTGAGTAAAAAGAGTCGATAAAAATTATACGAATTGTACTCGACATCAATTTTCATATTCAACCTTTACTATCCGTCGAATAACGGTGAAATCACCTTTAAAATTCACACGGATAGTATGGGTTCCCTCCTCAGAATTTAATACCAAGTATAAGAAGATTATTTCTATACAATCCAAGTTGTATTAAATTTGCAAAAGTTGAATCTTTTATACTTGCCTCGTTTCCGACATTTTCGACCTTATCTATTCGTCATCCAGGAAAAAGGCCAAGTGAGTCAGGGCATTGGTTGCTCCTGAACATCTCCTTAATTTAAGCACCTCACATCCGAATCTCACGAATAGAAAAATCTAGTCTACTTATCGGCTTTTAGAGTCAATATTAAATCACTTATTTATAACAGCTTTTCTTTAAATCGTTTATCTAAAAAAATTTAAATAATTTCTAAAACCTCCATGTTATCTTTAAAATACTTAATTATGTATTTTAAAACATCTATAAAAGATTTGGGAAAGAATACTTAAGTCTAAAGCCATATTTCAAAAGTTATTAAAAGTGCTGCGAATAGTTCTTTTAATGCTTATTTGGTCGAAACAATTTTTCGATCATTTAGAAATCAATTTTTGTAAATCAAGTATCTTTTAAAACATTTTAAAATATTAATAGAATTTATTTCAAATTTTTAAAGAATTTAGAATATCAATTTTAAAGAATTTGTCGCTTTTGTTTCCAAACTGCCAAATCGCGACTATTTTGAAAACTTGCCTTGCTCATATTTCAAAATCTACTAAACAAAAACTCAATCCTTTTCTTTTGTTTGAAAAATATGATTATAAAAGTTTGGAAAATACTCATTACAAAGAATTCCAACTCTGATTCCATCGTATAAATGGATTTAAACTTTTACAACGCGAAATCGTGTATTGCCGTTATGCGACGCGCCTATTTTTAACTCAACTTTCATAACCTGTCCAAACTCTACCAAATTTGGTTATAATGTTTATGAAACATTTATAAACCATTTTAAATCATTTCAAAAGGGTTTAATGATTTCATATCACTTTTATAACTCGATTTAGAAAGTGATTTCCTTGTGTAATATTGACGTGTACTTAACGTGAGTTGTTTACACAATTAAACAATATATTAAAACAACCAATACTTGATGATCAAAGCATAGTAAACATCCATATCAATTATATCACATCGTCAATTTATATATATAAATATAGTTTCTCATTTGATTTTCGATTGGACTAACTTTAAAATGGCTATAGCTCCGTTATCATGAAATCGGAACTTACGACTACTAGCACAATTGCTCCTACAAGGTTCGGCCTTAGTCTTGGAGGCTTGAAAGGGCCCGACCTTGCTTGGCAAGTGGTGGTGGATGGTGTGGCCATAGGTTGTAAAAGGGGAAAGGAGTGTATTTGCTTTGGTTTTGAAGATTTTCGATAATATGTACTTACTATATAATTTTAATTTCCTTTTGCCATAATTTTTGACATAACTTTCTTTAGGCAAGAAGCCATTAATGTACAGAGGAAGAGGATGAAGAGCTTACGAATTTTATGAAGAAGAAGTGTGAATGAAGTGAAGAGAGATGGGTGTTATTTATAGGAAAATGTAAGTATGCAAATATCATGATATTTCTGTACAAACACATCACCATTTCATCACCACCACTCCCCCCTCACACCTCATCATTCCCAACCGTACTCCTCCCATGTGTGTAGCCATGTGCTTAGGGTGTAAGAGTTTGACTTTGGATTTACCTAAAGGTTAAGTTTTAGGAAAATATCTTGTATATTTTATAATATATATATATATATATATAGTATAAGCATATTTGTATGTATATATGTGTTCATGTGCATGTAAGTGTGTTCATGTATATGTATATGTATGTATGCATATGTATATCTCAAATGATTCACAACGTTGCACAACTTTTCTATGTTCAACCTTTACAGAATCCAATTTCGATTTCCGGTCATATTTTCATTTCTTATTTAATATATATAAACAAAGTTTGATAATAATATTTCTGTCATTATATAATAATTAAAAGGGCTTATTTAATAATTAAAATAATTATTAAATCATTTAAACTCAACTTAAATTCAAAAATCATTTATTTTAAAATAGTGGTATCATATGATGTCATACAGTGATTTTATTTTCAAAAATAAAATAAATAATTTTATTACATGTTCTCACTCATATACATAAATGAGTGTATGTATCTAGCTCTGTGTATGATTTCGGATGGTCTAAGAGCTATTTATTGATAAAACGGTTTTCAGTCATTTTATCGATATATCTTCCAAAGTATATATCTTTGTAAATATTTATTCAAAATAAGATTACCAATATTACTTATTGTTCAAACCATTATCATTTATGTTAAAAAAAACCTTATATTTTAATATTTCAAAAAATATCTGAAGTAATGAATTTGTGGGTCGTTACATATTATATGCCAATATCTACAAATTCCGACTATATAGTTGTTGTGACCATACATTGAAGTATGGATAAACTGATTATGAGTAGGAATAATGGAAGAAGTTGAAGATATACACCTATCTCGATTACCCCATGAGAAATAGGGTGTATGGATAGGTTAAGAAAAGCATGAGTGCACCATATGGAAGGTCCTTGAAGCTAGATAGTACGTTACTCCCTAGTTGCGCTCTCAAAAGCCCAATGATTATAAATCCCAGTTATATGTCGATAGATGATGTATAGAAGGTCCAAATAAAGGGAAAATAAGAATCTATATGTTATAGATATCCGGAAGCAATTGAATTCCCGAAGGAATATGTGAAGTACTCACTCCAAGATGATAATCGAATTTTAATATTTGGAAAACTAGATAAGTTAGGAAGTAAGTAAAAAGGAAGGAAAGTCCAAAAGAAGGGATGACTAAAAATCCATTCCGAGTCCGACCGCATATAGAAGAATTTAATATAAAAATTAGAGAAAATATATAAATGATATGTATGAAAATATTTTCAAAGTGTTTATTTAAAATAGGAAAACCTTACTTTTTAAAAGTAAGCAAATATTAAATTTTCAAAAAAATATAAATAACTACGCTATATTTAATGGAAAGTTTTAGTAGAAAATTTAATATATTTTGGGCCCAAAATAACAGTAAATGGGTTTTAATAAAAAAGTTTAATTCTTGCGATAGAAAAAAAATAGTATAGTGTATATAGCTCGTTAATTTTTGTATGATGAATTTTTTTAAGCTGGAAAATTCTTTTTAGGGGTGACAATAAGAAGTGGCACAAGTTTGAAATGAGGAAAAAAAGAGAAAAGAAGATTAGAACCCAAAAATTAAAGTAGCAGGCAAACACACCGCTATGCTTCAATAAAGAAGATTGTAAGTTAAGAGAAGGTTAATTAAGAGGAACAATTAAATAAGAGTAGTTTAGGTGGAAGAAAGATAAGTAGTAACATTATAAAATATAAATATAAATAATGTTAGGAATTTATATAAAATAATGTTAGTAATTAGAAATAACATTAGGAGATTATGTTAAAAAATAATATGCGAGTAAGTTAATTAGAAGCAACATTGGAAATTACAGGAAAAACAAAGGAAAATAGACATTTTCCATTTTTTGCTCATTTATTGCAAGTATTTTTTAAAAGTTCCCCTCATATGATATTAGAGACTCCGCCAAGGATTGGAAGTGGAGATAGCATGAGTGATAAGAAAAGGTTAGAGTGAGAGTTGTTCTTATTTACTCTAGTTTTTATTGTTTCAAATTACAAAAGATATTTAGAAACACTATAATGCATTTTTGAAAAGAAATGGTTTTCTACAACAATTGAATTTTTAAAATAAAAACTTAATAAATGGTTTGAGTAAAAACCCTAATTTTTAAGAAGTAAAAGTTAAAAAGATCTTTAAATGAAAAGTTCATATAAAGAGAAAAGAAAGAAACTTTTAAAATTAATTTTGCTAACATTTTGGACTTAATGAATAGGCCAAATTCAAAAATATTGAATTATAGTATTAAAAGTCAAGACATCAAGTATTTTTGTATTTATTAAAAGGTTTCTAAGTTGCACTTTTAAAGACAAAGGTTTGGGATTTAGAATTTTAAAATTTTGAAGGTTTTAATTTTTGAAAAAAAGGAGCGAAGACTAAATCAAATTTTAAATATGGAGTAGATAGGAATGACTGCCTAAGTAAGATGGGGTAAAAGATAAGGCTATGAAGAAGAAAGTGATGACTACTCTTAGAGTAGTAATAAGGAATCCTCGTAGAGTGTACATAATAGTAGCGAGAAGCTAGGAATGTTTTGTTAGACATGTGTGCAAGCCATAAGATAGGCCGCAAATGAATGATAAATGGCATTAAAGTACACTTTCACGAGTTCTAAGGGTATGCTCATAGGAATAATCAAGAGTAATGGAAGTAAATACTAAGATTTGGATTAAAAGAGGATAGTAATAGAGGGTAATAAAATGGCAAACACACATTGAGGACAATGGTAGACTCAAAGTTAAGGAAGACAAGATGGAGGGTGGAAATGTTATTTCATAAAGGCAGTTCCAATGAGTTATTCAAAAGGTGAATAGTTTGTATTTCATACCCACTACAATATAAGAGGATGCACAATTTGTTCCATAATTGGGTATGGTAATGAAAGTAATGGATGGACCTTATTCATCAAAAGCCATGAGGAAAAGCTGAGATATATGGGTTGGAGAATGATGACACGTTAGAAAGGTCCATAGATAGTAGTAGTTAGTAGCTACGAATAGTTATATTTACTTCCAGCAGTTGTATTTCTTTTAATTTGGGTTGTAAGCATTAATTGTCTCTATTAGTATAAAAGCACGTATGATGTAATGGAAATGTTCCTTTGTATGTGTTTTCGGTAGGGACCACTATTATTAACCCAAAAATGGATCAACACTCAGAAATCAGATGAAAGCACTAGTTCTATTCAAAATAAAAAAAGGAGGAAAAGTAAAGGGAGACACAAGAATTTTTATAGTGGTTCGATGAAATCTCCAGCCTACGTCCACTTTAATCTCTTTTATTAGTTGTTCTCTCTTTGGATTACAACTAGCTATATCAGATCTGACCACTATCTAGTGGATCTCATATTTACAATGCAGTTTCTAGAGAGTTTGAGAGATAAAGGATAGAAATGAAGAAGAGAAAAGGTCTCCAATGGCAGAGAAATCTAATCCCATTTTGGTTGCAGGTAGGTTGGTATTTATAGAGAAATAGAGGTATGGAGTCAGAAGCATGCTTGCACTAGAGTCCAAATGAAGGCCCCATGCCATATAAGAAATATCAACAACCCATGACCCAAGGGTATAGGTCGGTACCGAGCTATAGACTTCGGTGCCAAACTATAAGTGCTAGTGAAAATCCAACACTAACTCGTGCTCCTATAACGATCGCCTTTTTGACCCCCTAATGTCGTGTCTAATTCATCCACAGTATCCACGTGCCGAGCACCCAAGTGTCGAAAAGACAGAACGCTAGGGTAAAAGAAAAAGAAGAAAAGAATAAAAAAGGAAAAAGAAGAGGAGAACAAAAACATCAGAATCTCATATGTGGAACGATAATATATAATATCTCAAAATGGTCTTTGCAAAAGAAAATTGTATAGATACAATAATCAAAGCAAACTAACCTATCATCGGTCTGGACATTTATAATAGCCCATCCTTATAATTACTGATAAAAATAAACAAAGCAATGCAGCGGGAATAAAAAGCAATGGTAGGCAATCATCTAGCTCCTCTCCAAGAGCTCCAATGAACAACAGTGGAATATGGAAATATACACAGGGATGATCCAAGCATTATAAGAAAATAACACCTTGATCAATTTGGTATACCATCATGGGAATCTTAGGTTATTTGAATTACTTAGTGTTATAAAACCTTTCAAAATAAAGGTATCTTGTAAGACCATGCCGCAATAAACACGGATGGGTTTTTTCCTTACAATAACCAAACCATCTCATAGAAAACTCTAGTGCTTTTATAATAATGTCTAGGGTTTAGATAAATATATAACATAGCTTAAATGCTTGCATCTAACATTCCAACATTTATTAGAGTACGTCTAAAACCGCTTAGGCGTGTTCGTATATGGATTTTCCATTGGAGGGTTACATATATACTGAGATAAGCTCGTGGCAAGGGTCAAAATGTACCTTTCAGCGTCGTATATCTCTAAATATAATATACCAAATAAGGAAGACATAACGGGTTCTCGCAGAAAACATGTTCCAAATACCATCAACTCCCGCTAGCAACAATCAACAAGCACACTCTAGATAATGGAGTTGATATGTACCCTCTGAGGTTAGCTAAATCCCATTGGCTTTGTGCCTACTCTATTTTGGCCATTTTCGATGTCGAGGTCACGTTGGCATCTCTCACATGAGACTTCAATACTTGAACAGTTCATGAATCCCCAATTGGATAGCAACATCTCAAATAGTTCCACTTCCAAGGGATATAGCACGTATCTCAACCTTGAAGTGGTTTTCAATAAGTAGAATACTTATCGATCTCAGTGTCTCTAATTCTGAATCGATGAATTTTGTTCATATTCAACAATAATGTGAATGATCATATAAGGGAACTAAATCCCATATACTTTCCCATAAGCAAGTAAACATACAAGCACTATCAATTCATACAAAACACGATCAAGTCACTTAAACGACTTTTAATCCCTTTATAATTAATTTTCCCTTTATTAATTAAAAACTCTTTGTATTGGTAAAACTCCTTTTTATAATGAAACTTATTTCATTATTCAAAACTTCTTTTATAAATTAATAATCCGTTATTAATTGAAACTTTCTTTATATAGTGTGTGTGTGTGTGTGTATTTAATTTCTCTTTATACAAGATATATACTTGTATTCCACTGTTTCACTATTCACTTATACTCTTTTCAATACTTCAAAAGTATTTATATACTTATCTCAACGGTATAAGCATATTCACAAATCATTTAACAAGATTTACTTACTTTAAAATATAATCAAAGAGGTTAAAAACGAATATTACTTAAACATTATTATTATAAACCCCTTCTCTCTATTTAAACTAAACATATAATTTTTTCTATCTTTTTATAAAAGATTTCAATACTTTTTATTATCTTTAAAATTTCATTGTTAAAGATCTAATTATATTTATAATATGTTTCCACTTTAAAATATAATTCAAGGATTTAAAAACAAATGTTACTAGAACATTGTTTACTACAAACCCAAAACACTTCACATTTAATCATTATCTTTAAAACTCTCTTTTAAAGGATTAGTTACATTTATACAGGCTTATGATAAACATTACTAACATAGTCACAACAAACCCAAATTCGTTTTATACTTTATAAACATTTCTCTTTAAACTTGCTTTTTAAAGATTTACTTATACTTAAGGGTTTAAGGGAAGTGTTGTTTAAAACATTGTCGCAACAAACCCAAAACCATTACATAGATTTATCATCTTTAAAACTATTATTTTAAAGATCTAAGTTAATACTTGGTTAAGTTCGATAATCGACTAATCGATCATCTAGTTAAATCAATTGCTTATACAAATCAATGTTCGTATACTTAACACGTTTTCAACATTTCAACTTAACAATTCCTCATCCAATAGTGAAGCCAGGTAAATTAGAGCACCGGTTGCATCAAAGCTTTGCCAGGACACTTCATTCTTGAATCTCACAAATAGATAAGTCTACTCGTCGACTTTTAGTATTAGGCCTAGTCAATTACCTTTTTTAATATATATATATATATATATGTGTGTGTGTGTGTGTGTGTGTGTATAGGAATAACTTTAAAATACTTATTAATATGTTAAAATACTTTTAAATTACTCAAGAATAGATTATAATTATTTATATAGAATATTATGTAAAAAAAAACCAATTTGGAAAAAAATATAGAAAAATCAAAATAAAGATGTTTTATTTTAAAAGCTACTTACTTTTAAAAATTCATCACTAACTAAAAAATATATTTAAAAATGAAACCAATTTTAAAACACTCTAGTATAAATTAGAAAATAATTTAGAAATATTAGAGAAAAATACTTAATTTAAATATCATTTTTACACAACTTATAGTTTCAAACAGCAAAGATAGTATTTCCAGAAATTCTGTCTGAAGTTATATTGCATGTTTTAACATGTTTTGATACAACTTTGCACCAAGTTTTTGATGCTTTAACAAATAATTTTTGATCCATTCTTTATATAGTAGTTAGTATACTTTGGGTACTTAAAAACCATAAAGAAAATCCTAAAGAATGTCGTTTAATTATTTTATAGAAATTTCTAAAAATAAGGTAATTTTTCAAAGTGCTCGTATAACGACTATTACACTATAACATTTGCCACTTCGTTCAACTAGCTATCAAATGAATTAAGCTTCAAAAATTTTATGAAAAGAATAATACATTTTTTACTTATTAAAATGGTAAAGAAACTTCTACGGAAGTATCCACAAAAATTAAACGTTATTTCCTAAAAACAAGGAATTTTAAAGGTGTTGATATAACGACCTTTTTGTTGTTAACTTTTACAACGTTATTTTATTATTTCTACAACTTTCCAAACCAATTCCTTTATGTTAAATACAACAAAACATGTGTAGAGAACATTTAAATATATATTCATATTTTAACTAATTTGACATTTATTAAATACAAGGTGCGTTTATAGTAATTTTCTCGCCTCAACAATCACATACACATACTTACATCTCATACAACATATTCAAACATGTTTACAACAATTCATGGTCAAATTACAAGTTTTAAAGGGATTATGAGAGAGTTTATATTAGATATATGTTGTCATTTTGCGTCTTTAAAGCAAGAGGGGTCCAAAATAACAACTTGCATTTGTTTATCACTTAAACAATTGTATTTTGCAATCAACAATTTATAAACAATTCGTTCATTTAAATGGTGAGATAACTTACCTTAAAATCAAGCTAACAACCATCAGAAGCTACTGGAACCAAAGCAACACCTCCTACCATCACCCAAAGCCTAAATCCACCTCCTTTATCTTCAAAATCCAAAAACCATGCCTCCTCCATCAATATGCTGCTCACGGCATGGGTAGGACCACCCAATTCTCCATCATTTTTTGACTTTTTAGATGCTAAAGCATATTTCTTAGATGATATAAGAACTTTGGAAAAGTTTGGCAGAGGTTGGATTTGATTTGCATAGATTTCTAGAAAGTTAGAGCGGAGTAAGAAGAAAATGAAGACATTTGTTTTTTGCCTTTGTGAATTAGTGAGAAATAAAGAGTGCCTTAGGTGCTTATTTATAAACTTGAGAATGAGTGGCTAAAGACCAAGAATACCCTTCCTTATCCATGAAGAAAAAGGACACTAACATGACAAAGCTATTCCTTAGTACATGCAAACCATACTCTAACACACACATTACCTTCCTTAAATGCTCATTAATTTGAGGGTCCTTTTGTACTACTTCTAGAAGCAATTAGCTTAGATAATTATATCTTAGGAAGATGGATGTTTTAATTACTTGTTAAGGTGTTCATATGTTTCCATACAAGTGTATAAAATTTCATGCAAGTTTTATTAAACAAAAGGTTGATTTTTAACAAAACGTTTTCCAGTTATATTTTCAGTATTTCTTCCAAGTACATATTAACACATTTCAAAAACCAGTTTTCTAACATTAGTTATTAATTAAAAAGTGTTTAACAAGGCTATAAAATCCTATTTAATCACATTAAATCATAGATAAAAATATTTAAATAATCTGGATATTTAAATATGAAGTATTTGAAATTCCAGGTTATTATAACTCTGTTCTTCTATCTTCAGGTTAATATGTTCCATGCTATTTTTGTTGACTTGTTGGTTGATTCTAGCAATCTTTACTCTATCACTTGAATTATCCCTCTTTCTTGGTTTTCTTCTCATCAACCTTGGAATTGATCGTCCAAACTCTAAAAAAACCCTTAATCATAAGTTATCACCGATGTATATAAGAAGTATGGTGTTTAGGGGACGAATTAGGTGAAAACTATAGGTCGTACCAAGACCTATAATAGCTCGATACCGACCTATGTCTCATTCTCTAAACTCCCTCAAACTTCCCAAAATTGTTTCTTCATTCCTTATAAGCCTGCTTTCAAGGTTTCAAGTCATTTCGTCCTCGTTTTAATCTTCTAAGTTCGGTTGGAAATGGCTCAAAAGCGGGTTAACGGCTATATTATGGAAAAACAATAAAAACAAGGAAATTTTAAAGAAGACACTTAACTAATGCAGAGGAAAAGAAAATAGTAAAGACTGGAAGTTAAGAAATAAATTAAGAAAATTTATTTAACTAACTACTAAGATAAAAATAAAACAAGAGTTAAGTCTCAAAAAGAAGAAAATTTTTGGGAATAAATTTTGGCAAGCGAAGGACAGGGTAAGATTGTTGCAAAGCCATGGGTCGATGTCCTTGCATCTTAAAAGCTAATATTTATAACTGAACTTGTGTGGTGTTTGTTATTACAAATGAAAGAAATGTTTTTGAAAAGTTGAAATTTACCGCATAGGTAGATAGAGTCTATTATGGACGTTAAACTTTTGACTAGACCCAATTTCATGTAGCATGACATAAAATACTTTTGTGGAGTTTTTGAAATTTTTTGTGATGCAAATTTAAACGTTTAGAATTTTCACTGATATTTCAATAATTTTATATAAAAGGATTTTTAAGCAGAAAATGATGGAATTTTCTAATTTTTGAAATGTCACATACTTAACGTGGGGAAATAGTTAACCGAATAGCTAATATTGATTTTATTGTGCAGCATAACTGGCAGTAAAATAAAATACGGTTAGAGAAAAGGGAAAGGGCTGTTTAACTATGGAGTCATTTCCTCCATACATTGTTGATAGGTGAACTAAACTGGTTTTAAAATAATTATGTTTTAAAAATTTAAAGATTTTAAAAAATCACTTATGCGGATTGTACTTGGAAAAAGTGGAAGATGATTAGGGGAAAAAGAAAGTTCTAAGGTACAGTGTAAAAAGGAACATAAGAGAAGGATGGAAATATGAAATTTTACATCTGGACACTTTTTCGACATAAGAAAATAGGTTTAGAAAATTGGATTTTTAAAATTTTCATTTTAGCAACGGTGTACAAGGATTTTTGATGATAAGTATTGGATGCAAAGTATGTTGATCTATACTTCTATTCATAGATATGTGGGAAATTTTGTTGTAAAAACAAGTTTTAGGTTTTTAAAGTTGCATGCATCTAGAATTGCCAGTATATTTAGGACGTTTGCACCATATTTTCGAAATTGATTTAAACGAATGCATTTATAGAGGAGGCGTCGATTAGAATTATTCTGAATGCATATTATATACGTTGTAAAACTCCATGCACTTATACACGATTGGTTGCAAAATTTGTTACACGCTAATTGATTTGTTAGTTTAGAATGGTTGTATGTTATGTTACATTGTTCAGTCCTTGAGGAATTCCGGGGATGAAATTCTTTTTAGGGGAGAGAATGTAACACCCCGTAATTTTTACGACAATTAATTTGAAAAAAAATTTATTAATAAATAATAACACTGAAAATTAAAATATTATTAAGATCATAATTTGGCTATGAAATATGCACCATTGGGTTCATGGCCATTTACTAATCAATTTTCATATATAATATTTTTTGATCAGAATTCAAACGAATAAGCTACTAACATTTGGAGTTTTTGAATCGAAAATAATTATATCTGTACAATAAAAGTTTATTAATATTAATTTGTAATGTTAATGGAAAATTAAATGTTAAGAAAAGTTAACGTTAAACCAAATCTCAGAAAATAAACGATAAGGGAAACAAATGAACCAAATCTATTAAACAAGGAACAAAATAGAACAAATCAACCAACGTTAATTATCTGCCATTAAAAGCCAGATGTCAACCTAATATGTACCCAGTTGACTGGTAGCGATCGACCCTTGGTTATGAACGTTCAACTGTGGCCTGTGTTAAAATGGCAATAAATATTGGCCAGAACGGTCTGGATTTAAAATAATTCAATCGAATGGCTTGCAATGATTTAAACCCCTATAAATACGGACCTAGACACCCACTTCCAAATTCATATTTTCTAATGGATGCGGTAGCTCTGCTACCTTTTCTTCTCCATAAATTTCTAAATTCTTAAATTAATTCTAGTTATACGTATACATATAACTGTAGAATTGTAGAAGATGATAGAGAAGGGGAATATGGTCAAATAAAATCTACAAGTCGAGGTAAACTGTAAATCTGGATCTTAAATATGAATAAAATCCAAATCACTTTTTTAATTTAGATATGTAATAGACCTATATATGCTTGTAGTGTATATATAAATCCAAAGAGGGAAAAAAGAGAGTCAAAGTGGAATAACAGAGATTAGTTCTGGAGATTTATAAAACTAAAAATGTGGGTGGGAATATTATATGCTTTTGTAAAATATTAGATTTATACCATTATAGCTATATTCTTATATGTTTGAAATGTTAAATTGGAGTTGTAGGTTAAATCTATACACAGGAAATGCAAATAACCCTGCCTACATATTATGTAATTGCTAACTTGATATATGTATATGTTATATGAATGCAGACCTGGAAAATGTTTGGGGTATTAGCAGTCCCTAAATTTATCATTGAAAATGGTTAATAATGAATTTGTGTTTGATGTATAATTCTAGATTCATATTTAAATGGATAATAAGAATGTAAAATAAGAAATCACAATAAGATTTTACGGGTTTAAGTGATATATTAATTCGTTGGAATTTAGGATGTTGCAACGTGAATTTCTATACATTATCAAGCCTAAAATAAATATAAGTGCGTTGTTTGAAATGACAAGGATTGTACCTAAAAAGAAAGATATGTATAAAATATGGATATTTACCGTATTTTGTACTGTCTATTTCAATAACTATGAAAGATAATTCCTTGTAATTCAAAACACTAAACAAACTTTCCTTTTGGATAAGATATAGAAATTTACAGTATTTAACATTTCCTTGCTAGAGACATAATTCCAATACATTAAAATGCAGAAAATCCAAAAGTGTTAAATAAAGTGGTATAAACATGATAAGAACATTCTAAAAGAAAAGATGTGCGATACCAATAAAGGTGGGAATTAGATAAAAAGAAATATAAGCAAAGGCAAGAAAAAATAAAAGGGTAAAAAAGGGGATATAAAAGACATTATAAACCTTTTAAAAAGAAAGTAGTCAATAACCTTAAAGTAACCAAGGTATAAACGCATAAAAAGTAAGGACTTTTGGTTAATTGTGACGACCCGCATTTAGGAAGGTTCAAGTCAACAATATAAAAAACATATGTCCAACTCGAACAATCCAGAAGGCAAATAATCAATTGGTTGATTAAGAAATAAAAGAAAAGAAGAAAACAAAACATAAAATCTCGTAGCGGAATGACAAAATACAACAATCAAATAAACAGTTATGAAGATATTTTACAATATACATTTGATTTCACTTTACAATAAAATAAAAGATATACACAATCATCAGAGTTATACATTTAATAGGTATAATAGATAAATAAAGCAGAAACAAAATGATACAGTGGAATAATAATAGTAAATAGTATACCAATCTACGTCTTCGTCCTCCAGAAATGATGATCTTCATTACACTAAAATACTCAGGCTGACCCGAGCGTAATGAAAAGACAAAACACTCAGATTAGAACTTAAATATCCTCATGTAAGTCAAATCAATATCACGTAAAATATGAGTGTAATAGCGTCAGAGTTGTTACGGGATTTTACATCTCTTATCTAGTATACAACGTGAGTGCAATAACCTAAGGGATATACGGGATTTTCCATCTCCTAAGGATCCGTTAACCTATCTAGATATAGTAGAATACAATATATATGTAATGTCTGATAATGTAAATATTTTTCCTAGCGTTAAGACTTTACACTAATCCCCATTAACACGTTTTTAAGTATTATCGTACAGTTTACATATAACACAATCCGTAGAACATCGGTAGCCAGTGATGCACCATGATACGACAACACTAAACCAAACTCATAGTGGTCTCGTATAAGAATAATCGTATGACAAGGCACGTGAGGCAATGTCCAAGGTAGGATACTACCAGTTTACCCATCCTAGATGGTCGTAACTCCTAACGGCCGACCGCGAACATCAATCCCATAATACTAGGGTGCGCACTAATCAAGTGTCAAAGTCAAGATGGTAATACGAAGAAAAGAGTTCGCTAGAGGTAGCTAGCCTCAGTGGCCGGTACAGCTCCTTTTTTAGTCATTTCAAATTGACACAAGTGTCGGGGTCATCCATCATCATTCTCTTTCTTCAAATCCAGCAACGTTCACCAATTCAACAACTTCATTCTGGATCATCCTCCGTGTAACGACCCGTATATTTGATAATTTAAAACTATTAAATTAAATAAGATTTTGAAATGTAATATTGTGAGAAATTAAAATTTATGATTTATTAATGAGAAAAATAATTAGAATATGATTTAATAATGTTGTTCGAATGTTATTAACAACTATTTTAATGTAATTTCCAATAATAGAAATAATTGTAAAGTTAATTTAGTTATAATTGTAAATAAGGAATAAATTAAATGTTGGATTCAATGTTGAAATTATCTGTTATTAATTGAAATAGGTTTATTATAGAATATGAAATAAATTAATTAGTACACAAATTTATTAGCTTTTATTTGTAAAGAATAGACTTAGAAATGTGTTTGAATTACTAATGTGTAATAATTGTTTTAATTATTATTTTATTATTTAATCCGTTAAAATAATTTGGAAATCGATGTGGATTTAATATAATTAAATATTGTTGTTAATATGAGTTAAGATGATAACTATAGAATATGAATGTAATAAAATGTAAACTAATGTCAATTATATTCATAAGGTAATAGTTGATTCAATAATAAGAGTGAGAATCAAAGTAAAAGATTTTGTTTGAAATTTAAATTATAATGAATGGATTTATTACAGTTGTAATTGAACGCTGAAATTAATGTAATATTTAAATATTGGATTTAACATGGAAAAACTGTATTGTAAAATATTATAAAATCCTTTTTAATCAAGAATGATAAAATTGGTAACTTTTAAATTTGAATTTGTGAGTGATTAAATCAATTTAATAATAATTTATTTGATTAACGTGTAAAATTGAGTTTTGGGGAACTGTCTTGGATTTTGACGAAACTGGTTTCATTGGATCCATAATAGTGAATTATTATAAGATTTCAAGTTTCATGGCGATCAGACTTATCGTTTGATCGTGCGAGCTCGAAACGCATAGAAATCGATTTATGGAATTTAAATGAATATAATTTGATTTTAAATGCTAACTTCTATATACAATGGAATTAGGGTTTGAAACTAGTTCCATTGAGTTTAAAAATATTGAAAACCTATATTTCGATATATTGGATGTCCTAATTTCGTTTTGGGGACGAAATGGGCTTTTCTGGTCGTTGTTATCGTTTCGACCCAATTCGATTTGTCCATTCGTTCTTATCCATCTCTGTCTATATAAATAGATTTTTTTCCTTAACCCTAGCAGTCTATTCCAATTTCTGTATGTACTTTTATTCTCATCGGTTACTTCTCCAATGGTTGTCTTTCCAAAACCCTAATTTTCCAATTTCAATCAAACTTCAGAATTAAAACTCCTCAAAACCTGTCGAATAATATATCGTTGCGAAGCTATCAACGAACGCAATCTACATCTATAATTCGTTTTTGCAATCGAATCACGGTTCGGCTAGAAATCCAAAAAGTTTATTCTCGGCCGTCTATATTAGGGTTTCGTGATCGACGGTGGATCGTCGACCATTCGACGATCATGGAGTGGTGTCTGGAAGAGGATGGTGAGCAGAGGCGATCGGTGGTCTTAGTTCATGTCAGAGTGTTTCGAAATCGCTAAAAATTGATGTAAAAGGGGGGCGGTGGTGGACCGCTCCAGGCGGCGGCCAGGGCTACGGCGAGCTCGCCATGGATGCGGCCTTGGCCGAATGGAATGGCGGCGTGGCTGGATCTGGTCGAGGGTCACTGAAGCTTGCTCGGCAAAGTCGTGATAGTCAACAGTTGATGTCAGGAGTGGGTTCGAGCATGTTCGTGCGTGCGTAGGGTTTGCTGAAGGTAAGGTAAATTATGATAATGCCACTTATTTTATTTTAATTTAATTTAAAACTTTAAATCTTCTAACACTGATAACTTTTTCATATGAGATCGGATTTGGACGCGGTTTCTTGCATTGGGATTGTATCGAAATTTAGGACAACATGAAACTAGTTTGGTTGATTTTGGAGACTATTCAAATTTTGGGCTTTATTTGGATTTTAAATCGACGATAAATCAAAGGTGAGTGATTTAACCCACTCACGAAATACTAAACCTTCTTATGTTAGTTGAATTAAATTTATGAATTGATAAGAATTTTTTTGATTGTTGTTTGGTAATTTAAATTGTCATTTAAATTTAATTTGAATTAAATTGCCATTTAAATTAATATTGAAATTAAATTGATAAATACCTGATATTGATAACCAGTTAATTGTTGTGATTTATTGACTGATTTGGATGTTGATTGTGATGGATGTTTATTTGTTGACATTTTAGATGATTGGATGTTACGTTTATTATATATGTTGTTATCACACTGCAAGTTCCCTTAGTTTGTTGTTAGGAAAATCACTATGGGTTGAAATGATACATATCCGAATGGTCTTATAAATTAGGAAAATTAGTTATGGGTTGAAATGATACATACCCGAGCGATTTTATTGATTGGAAATTATTGATTCGGGATACGGGTTGAAATGATATATAACGGGAAATTTTACTATTTTGGATTGAACTGATACATACCCAATCACTTGACCATGGGGTAGAAAATTATAGACGGACACGGTTGGTCGACTTTAAATTATTTTCTAAATGGTAAAGTATGTTTGATTTTTAAATTTGATTTTTAAATTTAATTTAATGATTTTATTTGAAAAAAATTATTTTTGGAAAATAATTTATTTTATAAGTTTTAAAGCTTTAAATTATAAGTTAATATATGGTTTTAAATGTAAATTTAAGATTTTAACTTATAATTTTATTTAATTTTAGATATATATTTTAAATATTATAAAATTTACTTTAATAAAATATTTAATGTAGTTTTAATATATATACTTTAAATTTAATTTAATATAATAAATATAGTTTTGATTTAAGATAATAAACATAGACTTTTATAATAACTTTAATAGATAAAAGATTTTTTGTAAAAGATTTTAGAATTTTGTAAAATGTTTTGTAAGGAATTTATAAAAGTTTAGTAAGAGATTTTATAATGGATTATATAACAGGATTTTATAAAAGATTTTTATAAAGGATTTTATAATGGTTTTATAAAAGAGTTATAAAGGTTTTAAAGGACTTTTTAGAAAGGGTTTTATAAAGGAACTTGTATAAAGGGATTTGGAAGCGTTTTAAAGGAATTTGCGAAGAAGTTTATGAAAAGGAGAAGAGTTGTAAAATGGTTTGGAATTTACAAATAACTTTATAAATGGTTCTAAAGCATATAAATAGTTTATAAATGGTTTAAGAGAGATTTATAAATTATTTTCGAAAATTGATTGAAAGAAAATCTTCCTTGGTATTAATGAATATACTTATACTTTTGGAATAATTATATAGATATCTTGATATAAAGGTATAAACTGTTTTCTGGATCTATTATTAAAAATGTTTATAAAATGACACTGTGTGAAATAAATGTTTGGTTGTTAAAGAGACCGAGGTCGGATATTGTCATATTATTTGCCAATTCTGAAACCACTTTAACAACCGTGCACGTAGTGGAGAATCCAGAACGAAGTAGAATGGTTTGGCGAACGCTACTGGTATGAGGTAAGATCGTAGCACTGACCTTCGGGTTAGCTTGATATGACTAAAACAGAAGCTATCCCGGGCCAAGTGAGGTCGCTCCTCCTATTAGACATACTTCTTCGATACCATATCTGTTACTTTGTGATTGATGGGTGGCCACCATCGATTTGATTATAGGAGTGTGTTTCGAGGTGGACCGGTAGTAGCTGCTATGTGTTACTACCAGTCCGGGCATGCAAAACGGTAGAATCCTACCATGGGCATTGCCTCGCATGCCTTGTCATATGCCTTATCGAGCCCACTATGATTTTGGTTTGTGTCGTACCTATGGAGTGATCCCTGATAGCCTACCAGTTTATGGTGGAGTTTACAATACTGTATAGACTATGATGCCTATAAAAATGTGTTAAGGAGGATATGGGTAACGCATCAATGCTATTTTAACACTTTACTATACTGATAGACATTACATATATAGCGTATTCTACCACATATAGATAGTTTAACGGATCCTTAGGAGATGGAAAATACTGAAACATCTCTTAAGTTATTGCACGCACGTTATACACTGGATAGGAGATGTAAAATCCCCTAAACATCTCTGAAGCCATTACACTCACATTTACTTATTGTTGATTTAACTTACATAAGAGCTTTTAGTTCTGACTTGAGTGTTTTGTCTTTTCAATACACTCGGGTCACCCTGAGCATTTCAGTGTTGAAGACTTTATTTCTAGAGGACGAAGAGGGAGTTTGGTATATTATATTATTAGTAATTTTCCACTGCATCATTATTGGTATTGTCGTTGTTCGTACTCTGATTGTTGTAAAAATTATGTAATCAAATGTATATTATAAAACAAATTCATGAACTGTTTATTTGATTATTATATTTTATCATTCCGTTGTGAGATTCTGTGTTTCGCTTTTCTTTCTTTTCTCTTATTTTCTTATTTACCCCATTGACAATCCTCCCTTTTGAATGGTTTGAGTTAGACATGTGTGGTTTATTGTCGATTTAAACCGTCCAAAAAGGTTGGTCGTTACCGTTGGTATCAGAGCTTTGGTTTAAAGATACCTTAGCCTGTTTGGGGTTTTACTCATTAGAGATAGGGTTGTTAATACCCTAGAATGAGTTTGAGAGTGTGTATATATATATGAGAGAGCGTATTTGTTAGTGATATAAAAATATTTTGTATTGTGTTAATTTGTACTGTTGAATATTTATGAATTCTAGTCGGTACATTGGACGCTATGACATCGATAGGGATTTCTAAACACTTAATAGGGCAGACCGACATAATATTGTTTTTGAAATATAGGTAAATGAAATTATTTTACCTAGTATTATATTTTGTATATAAAAGAATAATTGTTATAAATGGATATAGTTGTATGGGATATGTTTGTTTGTTAGGAAGTGAAATTTTATAAATATTGGTTGCAAAATAGGATTTACAAATAAAGTTAATATGAATCGGAAATTTGAGAACTTAAGTTCCAGAGTTTTGAAATTGGTTTTCAATGATTTTTGGAATATAATATTAGTATTATTTGGAAGTATTTTCGAATATAAATATTTTCGATGTGATTTGAAAGAAATGTTTTAAAAGAATTTAAAAGGAAATAAGTTCTGTGCTCCCCTCTTCTTTCGCTAGAAAATAATTTCGGTGATGATCGCGACATCATCGACGTTCATTTCCAAGTTTTAAAGTGGGAAGACCACTGTAGTAGCTTTGCTACATATTTGTCTTGATAAACAAATTTAAATTTTATTTTCTTAAGTATGGTTTGATATATATATATATATATATATATATATATATTTGAATATATATATTATTTCAAAATGATTTGAAATGAACCCGGTATTTAGTTCTTAATTTCCTGTTAAATTAATGATTTTCAGTTGTAGAAATAAAGTGAAATTTTAATAGTTGGAAACTTCTAAAATGAAAAATAAGAAATTAGAAGCTAAGTGATTAATGAAACTGTAAAGAAATTGGAATTTTGTCACTGGTAAATTAAAGGGTAATGAAATTTAGAGATGTAAACTATTAAACATTTTTACTAACTAAAATGAATAAGATAAAATTGTATAACACTCAATTACATTCTAAAAAACATATATAAAACTTACTTGAAATATTTAAAAGTTGAAATGCTAATATGAATATTAATAGAACTTTATACAAGTAAAACTTAAGTAATGGAGTTATGTCTACAAATAAGAATTATGATGTACAAAAAATATTTTAAACATAAGTTAATATTTTGAATGCTAGTAATTAAACTAAATAGTAAAAGAAAATGAATATTGTTTAAGTAAATGATTATAAACTCAAGAAAATGACTGAAATGATTCATTGACGAATATTAAAATGGAAATAAGTATATAAGTAAATAATAAATGTGAATTAACTGCAATGAAATGTATGTAATACTTTGAAAATGGATTCTTTGATAATTCCAAATATTGAATGGGAAATTAATTGTGAAATTAACGAAGGTAAATTAATAAAAGATAATTATTGTATGAATGAATGAAAATAAATGGAAAGTAAATAATGTGAAAAGAAACCAATCGAATAAACTTAAATAATATTTAAAATTCATTGTTGTTTGGCTTATGGGATGTTTGGGAAATGATACTTCAAATTGTTTAAGGTTGTATGAATAACCTATTAAGAAATTACCTGAGGGCTGTTGAGCATAAGGTACACTTGGTAGTTTATTTATCACCCTTGTATGATGAAAAGTTTCTAAACCTGAACAAACCATTAGTTTTTGTTGCTATGGATGTGTGATGGATTTTTATTGTTGCATATAATTGTTGTATTGCTTTTGTTTGCATATGATTATTAAATATTATGTGTTGCTTGTGCTATTTGATTTGAAACAACTAAAATAATACTCTTTTACATACTTCTAACTCTTTGGATTATATAAATGAAATACAGGTTTGTGGAAGCAATAGCTACTGCTTTTGGTTTCATAAATAGAGTTTTTTTGCCCGATAAATAGGTACGTTTTTGGATTACGGTTTTGGAATGATATTTTATCGTTTTTCCTATGGTTTCGGATGTTTATCATTTAAATATTATATACATATATATGGAAATTATTGATATTATTATTTTTCCAGACCTAACCGCGCAAAGGAGAATCTGCCGAAATTTTTTCAAAAATTTAGGACTTAGAACTTTTTTGTGAAAGTGAAAATATTTTCAAACTTTTATTAAAACTGAATATGAAAGATTTAATTGTTTATAAATTGATATATTTTATTCAAAATTCTTAATTATGTAAGTTTAAAGTGTTTATAAATCGAGTAATTTGAATAAAATTATATCAAGTTTCTTAATTCCTTCTTGTTCCTTTTCGAGGACGAAAAGTTTTGAGTGAGGGAGAGTGTAATGACCCGTATATTTGATAATTTAAAACTATTAAATTAAATAATATTTTGAAATGTAATATTGTGAGAAATTAAAATTTATGATTTATTAATGAGAAAAATAATTAGAATATGATTCAATAATGTTGTCTGAATGTTATTGACAACTATTTCAATGTAATTTCAAACAATTAAAATCATTGTAAAGTTAATTTGGTTATAATTGTAAATAAGGAATAAATTAAATGTTGGATTCAATGTTGAAATTATCTATTATTAACTGAAATAGGTTTATTATAGAATATGAAATAAATTTATTAGTACATAAATTTATTAGCTTTTGTTTATAAAGTTAGACTTAGAAATGTGTTTGAATTACTAATGTATAATAATTGTTTTAATTATCATTTTATTATTTAATCCATTGAAATAATTTGGAAATCAATGTGAATTAAATATAATCAAATATTATCGTTAATATGAGTTAAGATGATAACTTTAGAATATGAATGTAATAAAATGTAAACGAATGTTAATTATATATATAAGGTAATATTTGATTCAATAATAAGAGTGAGAATCAAAGTAAAAGATTTTGTTTAAAATTTAAATTATAATGAATGGATTTATTACAGTTGTAATTGAACGCTAAAATTAATGTAATATTTAAATATTAGATTTAACATCGAAAAATTGTATTGTAAAAGATTATAAGTTCCTGTTTAATCAAGAATGATAAAATTGTTAACTTTTAAATTTGAATTTGAGAGTGATTAAATCAATTTGATAATAATTTATTTAATTAACGTGTAAAATTAAGTTTTTGGGCACTGTCTCAGATTTCGATGAAACCAATTTCATCGGATCCCTAACAGTGAATTATTATAAGATTCAAGTTTCGTAGTGATCGAACTTATCATTTGATCGTGCGAGCTCGAAACGCATAGAAATCGATTTATGGAATTTAAATGAATATAATTTGATTTTAAATGCTAACTTCTATATACAATGGAATTATTGTTTGAAACTAGTTCCATTGAGTTTAAAAATATCGAAAACCAAAATTTCAATATATTGGATGACATATTTTCATTTCGAGGATGAAATGGGCTTTTCATGTCATTGTTATCTTTTCGACCCAATTCGATCTGTCCATTCATTCTTATCCATCTCTGTGTATATAAATAGATTTTTTTTCTCTAACCCTAGCAGTCTATTCCAATTTCTGTACGTACTTTTATTCTCATCGGTTCCTTCTCCAATGGTTGTCTTTCCAAAACCCTAATTTACCGATTTCAATCAAACTTCAAAATTCAAACTCCTCAATATGTAACAACCCGTAATTTGTAATAATTAAAACTATTAAATTTAATATTGGAGAAATTATAATTTATAACTTATTAATGGGAAAAATAATTTGAATATAATTTAATATTGTTGGTTGAATGGTATTGACAACTATTTTAATGTAATTTCAATCAATTGAAATTTCTGTAAAGTTAAGTTGGCTATAATTGTAAATAAGGAAATAAATTAATTATTGTATTTAATGGTGAAATTGTATGTGATTAATTGAAATTGGTTACTATAGAATATGAAATCAGTGGTGTGGTAAGTAGTTATAATCTTTGTTGTAAACAATAAATTTATTGATTAAATTACTTAAAAATAACAATTGTTTATTTATCATATCATTATTTAATATTTTTGGAATTAATTTGGAAATCAACGAAAATTAATGTAATTAATTATTTCAGTTAATATGGTAAAGGATGTTAATGGTAAAATAATGAATGTAATAAAATGTAAACTTATGTTAATAAAATTCGTAGGGTACTGTGGATTGAATAATAAGAATTTAAATCAAAATAAATGAATTTATTGGAATTTAAATTATAATTAATGAATTTATTACAGTTGTAATTGAACGCTAAATTTAGTGGAATATTTTAATCTTGGGTTTGATATGGAAAATTTATTTTAAAAGACTATCAATTTCTATGTAATCAAGAATGATGGAATTGTTACTTTTAAAATTTGAATTTAAAAGTGATTTAGTTGTTTTTAATAACAATTTATTTAATTAACGTGGAAATTAGCCATTTTGGCCAATGTCTCGGAATTTGACGAAACTAATTTCATCGGATCTGTAACAGTGAATTATTGTAGGATTTCAAGTTTCGTAGCGATCAGACTTATCATTTAATCGTGCGAGCTTAAAATGCGTAGAAATAAATTAAAGGAATTTAAATGAATATAATATGATTTTAAATGCTAAATTCTTTATACAATGGAATTTGGATTTGAATTTAGTTCCGTTGAATTTAAAAATATCGAAAACATATATTTCAATATATTGGATGACCTATTTTTATTTTGGGAATGAAACGGGTTTTTCGGGTCGTCGTTATCATTTCGACCCAATTCGATCTGTCCATTCATTCTTATCCATCTCTGCTTATATGTAGGCTGTTATAAACCCTGACAGCCATTTATTTTCTATTATCTGTATATACGTTTCTTTCTCATCTCCTCCTTCCTAATGGAAGACAATTCAAAACCCTACTTTCAATTTTCAAATCAAAAATCAAATCGAAAAATCAAAGTCCTCAAACTTTGTCATATAATGTATCGTTGCGAAGCCCTCGACGAACACAATCCAGATTTGCAGTTGGTTTTTGCAATCGAATCATGGATTGGCCAGAAATCAATCAAGAAGTCTTGGCCGTTGAAATTAGGGTTTTGTGATCGACGGAGGATCGTCGACCATACGGGGATTAAAGGATACTGGAGTGTAGAGGGCGAGGAATGGAGTCGATCCATGTTCTTCGTTCATCAAATGGTGCATGAGTTCGCCTGAAATGGCCTTGGAGTTGCGCGGTGATGGAGTGCCCACTGGCAGGCGGAGTTGGTCGCATAGGTAGCCCAGGAGGCCTGGTGCGGATAATTACAAGTATGCCCTCTAATTTTTTTAATTTAAATTTTTAAATTTTTCAAATTTACTAACGCTAATAACTTTTGCATACGAACTCGAATTTAGACGTGGTTTTCTCCGTTGCGATCGTATCGAAATTTTTGACAACTTGGAACTTATTTGGCTGCATTTCAGACTGTTCAAATTTTGGGCTTTATTTGGATTTTAAATCGACTAAAAATCAAAAGTGAGTGATTTAACCCACTCACAAATACTAAACCTTCTTATGTTAGTTGAATTAAATTTATGATGTGATAAAAATATTATTGGTTGCTTTTCGGTAGTTTAATTTGACATTTTAATTTAATTTGAATTTATATTGAATTTAATTTCCATATAAATTAGGGGGAATTAATTTAAGGACAAAAATTTATATATTTTTAGCCTCAAGGACACGACCTCAATATTTTAACCACAAGGACAAACATTCTCCTAAAAATTATTCACAAGGACAAACATTCTTGCAAAATTATTCATAAAGACAAACGTTCTTCCAAAACTGCTACCAAACTAAAAACTGATACCTAAAAACTGCTACCGATAACTACAAACTGATACCTAAAAATTGCTATCAATAACTAAAAACTGATACCTAAAGAAAGTTGTCCTTCAGGCTAAAATACTGAAGGTCTGTCCTTGAGGCTAAAACGCTGAGAAATTTTTTCCTTGACAATAATTTCCTGTATAAATTTATATTGAATTTAACTTTTAGTTAAATACCTGATAATGATAACTAGTTAATTGTCGTGATTTATTGGTTGATTTGAATAATGATTGTGATGGATGTTTATTTGTTGACATTTTGGATGATTGGATGTTATGTTTATTATATATGTTGTTATCACACTGCAAGTTCCCTTAGTTTGTTGATAGGAAAATCACCGTGGGTCGAAATGATACACACCCGAACGATTATATAGATTTAGGAAAATTATTTTGAATTTTACTTGGGATTGCGGGTTAAAATGATACATACCCGTACATTTAAATTTTTGCGGGTTGAAATGATATATATCTGTATCACTTGACCATAGGGTAGAAAATTATATACGGATACCCGATTAGTTAAATTAAATGATTTTAAATCCTTAATTTTTGAATCCAGTTAAATGATATTATTTTAAATGAAATAAAAATAGATTTATATGAACTGAATTATTTTCAAAATCAAAGCTTTTAAACTGTTGAAATTGAAATTAGTTTAAATGAATGGTTTAAAGAATTTAAATTGAAATCTTAAAGTTGAATTTGAAATATAATTGAAATTTATCAAAATTGAGTTATTTTAAACGTCTGAATGTTTATACTTTGAAACCTATTGAATTTGAAGAGGTTTAAATTTGTAGTTCAAACATGGATTTGAAATCGATATAAATTGAAATGGTTTTAATGAGAATTTTAATTGAAACCTTTAGCCTTTTGAATTGAAATCATTGAACTGAGATTGATTTGAATTGAATTTTTGGAACTAAAGTTTATTTGTGAAATTGGAAGAAACAATTGTAATTTGAAACTATTTTCGGTATAAACTCTTTTAATATACAAACTCTTTTAACATATAAACTATTTTTCTTATATAAACCATTTTAATATACTAATAATTTTTAATACATTAACTATTTTTAATATATAACCTATTTTAATATATAAACTATTTTTAATATATAAACTATTTTAATCTATAATCTATTTTTAATATATATATTTTTTAACATATATATTATTTTAAATTTATCAAAAAAATTGATATATTTATTTTAGTATATAAACTATTTTTAATGTATAACTATTCCAATACATAAACTAATTTCAATATTCAAACTGTTTAAAGTTGAAACTGTTATGATTTAGATTTAATTGATTTAAATGCGAATATTTTGATATGATGGTTTAACCTATTTTGTTGGTTATGATTTTGAAAACGAATATGATTTAAGTGAATAATGATCTCGAAAGTGAATATGATTTTGAAATGATTATGATTTAGAAGTGAATATGATTTTGAAGTAAATAATGATTTCAAAGTGATATGATTTTGAAGTGAATATGATATTTCGATATGAAGTATGAACTATTTTAAATGTAAAAGAACCATCCGGTGTTTAAAATATAACAATTGGTTGTTAAAGAGACCGGTGCCGACTATTGGCATACTCTCTGTCCATACCGGAACCACTTTAACAACTGTGTACATGGTGGAGAATCAAGAACGAAGTAGGACGGTTTGGCAAATGTTACTGGTATGAGGTAAGAACGCAGCCCTGACCTTTGGGTCAGCTTGAGATGACTAAAACAGGAGCAATTGTTGGGCCAAGTGAGGTTGCTCCTCCGACCGGACACACTTCTTCAATACCATATCTGTTACTTTGTGATTTATTTGGTGGCCACCTTCGATTTGGTTATGGTAGTGTTGTTTCGAGGTGGGTTGTGACGCCCCACCTCTATACTCACGCTAGCCAAGAACACTACTGGGTAATGCTGTCGACTAGCATGAAGAATAAGGCCGTTGAGGAGCGACCATCCGTGTAATTACTTTGTGCAAGTACCGATACGTCAGATAGTATTACATGCATTTCATTTCAAGAGGAGATCCGACATACCGATACACTCTCAAAGCAACTACATGGTGGCTATAATATCTTCGAAAACAAATATAGAAATAAATATAACACAAATCAGTCACATATGTTCATATCCCAAAGGCGGAAACAGATATGAATATAAAACATAAAAGTGTGCATCAGAGTAGTGGTCAATCAAGATCCACAATATCACAAAAGAATAGATATAAGTGCTATACAAAAGAATAAGTATACATCATGGAGTCTATATCTCGAATGTATAACAACAAAAACTACAAATGTAATGTAGTTAGGCAAAAGTCAGAAGATGATCCCAGATAAGGAGTCTAGCAGGAGCACCTGTAGCATCTCGGTCTGACCCGAGTATTATCTAATAAGAAAATAATAAACGGATCAGTCTACTATAAATATCAAATTAAAATGAGATAGAATATGAGATATGGCAAAAGACGTATGATAACATTAATGCATTACTATAACTAGTATGCATGTAAAACACCAAAATCATGCAATACCTCAATAATCTCAAAACACAGAAAAGAACGTCATATTCTTTAGTTCATTCACCAAACACAAAAATATTGCTATAATATCAATGCCAATCACAAAAGTTAACGACACACAAATTCACCAATACACAAATATTGATAGAGTTTATCAATGTAAATCACGAAAATTGGTGAAGCACAAGTTCTAGAAATCATCATCAAGAAATCCAAAAATCAAAAAGGTGGGAGGCCTATCACAAAACGAGAGCATGAAAACTCTCAACACGTGTACCACAAAACGGAACTCTATTCCACGGTTGCTAACCATTAATTTTGAGCTGAGGCTCCACAAAACGGCCCGAAGAGCATGGGTCGCTACCCCACCAATTTGAACCGAAGTTCCACAGAAACGGGGTTTAGTCTCCCTCGCAGACAAATAGACATCGCACATCGCTAGTCTAAATCACAAAATGATCGTCATCGATCAATAAAAAGTGTGAATTACACTAAGCCAGTAAATATAAGAGTTTAGCTTCATGTCCCATAACCACTAGCTTAACTCAAACATTTACGAACAAATTGTAGATTTCCACTCGAAAATTGTCACAAGAGTTTCAATCGAACAAGTCCAAGAATTAACCGACGAGTAAACGCAAGCGTTTCATACCACTTGTTTTGCTAAGCCGTTTAATTATATTTTTCTCATACGAATGAGATAAAGGTTTGTATATACTAATAGATTAGAAAACGGTTTTAAAAGAGAGCTTTATAATTAAAATAGTGTCAAAATCGTCTTTGTGAAAGAGTTTGAATATTTACTACTAGTATAGAAAACCTTTATATTTTTAAAGTGACAAATCACAAAAACGATTGTAGAAACAATCAATGATAAAAATTCACATACGAAGACGTGAATCAAATCCAAAGAAATCGATACCAGATCCATCAAAATAGATATTCTCAAAAATCCTAGAAAAGAAGTCATCAACGTCAATAATAGATGATAACAACAAATGGGAATCAACACGAATCGATAAAATTTGGAAATTAAGCTAAATAGGCAAAAATAGACATAATAGGCAAAATAGGAGCAGGTCGGCCGACTGACTCACTGAGTTTGGTCGACCAAACTCAGACCCAAAAAAATCCACGGGATGTTGGTCAGTCGACCGGACTCAGTATGCCAGTCGACTGGACCAGAGCCAGAGAAGTGTTCTGGTAGTAGGTCGGTCGACTGGACCAGAGTTCCAGTCTACCGGAACTTGTTTCCAGCACTTCCAAGCCTATCTAAGTGAAGATCAAACTCTTCCAAATTGCAACCGGACGAGCAATGGCGCTAAGGGTTTATGCCAATCGGCAACCCAGCCCTATAGGCTCTTCGATACGCCACCAAAAACATGTTCACGAATCAAAACAAGGATTTTCAAAGTTTTGACTTCAAAACACCAAAAATTGAAATGTTCACCAAATCAATTCAAACCAAAAGCAATTGAACATGAATACGTGTTAGGAATTCATACCTAACATTAATGATAGAAATAGACATAAATGTGAGATAAAAATCTCACCTTTTACACAAAAACAAGGAAGAAGAAGCTTGAAAACAAGGGAGAATCAACTACTCTTCAATCTCAACTCTAGGAGCTTGAATCTAAGCTCTAAAGAAGAACATTTCCAAAGTTAGGTTTAGGAAATTTCTGAATTTAAAGAGGGATTGAGTTGGAGAAGAAGATGGAGATACTTACCAATAGTTTCTCTTTGAATTTGGAGTAAAATCTTGAATTTGCAAATGAAAACTAGGGCTTGTAGTTTCTATTTCCCTTTCTCCTCCCCCATTTCAGTTGAGCTTGAGTGTTTGCAAAAAGAAGTAAGTGAATGAATGAAGAGGGGACTAAGTTAGGGTAATAGACTGAGTTGGGTGAAACCCAAAACCCAAAAAGCCCAACAGAAAATAGCAAAATTCGACTCACTCCAAACATATCGAAGTTTATACTTTAAAAAGTCGCAAACGCCATTTTGGACTCAATGGAAGTGGTCTCGAGTCCCAATTTGACTATTTGCTAAAAGTAACTTTTCGGACTAAAATCCGACTAACGATACCATATTTAAATAAAACATTTAAATAGATAATTGTAAAATATGCGGGTTGTTACAGACTCCCCTCCTTAAAGAAATTGCGTCCTCGCAATCAGAAGAAATATTTGAACAAAAAGTAACAAACATAAAAGCATATCACACTAAAGAAGAAATTTGAAATAAGAAGTTCACCTCAAAGAGCTCAAGAGAGTAAGTCCGGATGTGTTCGCTCGATGAATTCTCTAGATTCCCAAGAGCAATCCTTTGGATTTGAGGACCATTGAACTTTCACAAGTGGGACATCTTTATTTCGAAGGCGTTTAACCTCCGAAGCAATAACACGAATAGGATGTTGCTCATATGTTAAATTAGGTGAAACTTCAATTTCTTGAACAACGCCGGGCTCAAGAATAGTGTCGTAATCTCGAAGGCATTTCCGTAGTTGAGAGACGTGAAACACGTCATGAATAGCAGAAAACTGAGCCGGTAACGAAAGGCGATAAGCCACGGAACCAATGCGTTCGGTGATGGGAAATGAGCCAATATATCGAGGTGCCAATTTTCCCGATCGACTGAAACGCACAACACCCTTCATAGGTGAAACACGCATGAACACAAAATCACCCACAGAAAATTCTAGTTTCCTTCTTCGATTATCGGCATAATAATTTTGTCTACTTTGAGCTTCTTTCATCCTGTGACGAAGAAGGTCAATCTTTTCTGTGGCATCACGAATAAAATCTGATCTTAAAACCAGCTTCTCACCGGCCTCAAGCCATCACGAAGGAGATCGGCACGGCCTTCCGTATAGTGCCTCGAAAGGTGCCATACCAATACTAGATTGGAAGTTATTATTATAGGAAAATTCAACAAGAGAAATATGATCTTCCGAACTTCCACCAAAATCAAGAACACAAGCACGAAGAAGATCTTCAAGAGTTTGATTCACACGCTCGGTTTGTCCATCGGACTGCGGATGATAAGCGGTGCTAAAATTAAGCTTCATTCCCAAAGCTTTTTGAAGACTCTTCCAAAATCCACTAGTAAACAATGGATCATGATCACTAACAATAGAAGTAGGGACTCCATGCAATTTAACAATTTCTTTAATAAAGAGTTTGGCCAAAAGAGGAACGGTCCAATTAGACCGAACGGGAATAAAATGGGCGGATTTAGTAAGTCTATCAACAATCACCCATAAGCTATCATGACCCGAACGAGAACGGGGAAGGCCGTCAATAAAACCCATGGAAATAAGATCCCACTTCCACATTGGGATGTCTAAAGGTTGCAATAACCCACCGGGCCTTTGATGCTCGGCCTTAATGATTTGGCAAGTCATGCAACGCTTAACGAAGTTAGCGATATCAAATTTCATTCCCTCCCAATAATAAAGTCGCTTCATATCCGCGTACATTTTACTACTACCGGGATGAATGGTAAATTTAGAACGATGGGAATCTTCTAATATTTCTTTGCGAAGATCACTAATATTTGGCATGACAAGTCTACCAAATTTTCGAATACCGCCACGAGAATCAATACCAAAGTCTTTCATACCTTCAATATCAATTTTATCCCTCAAATTTTGGCCAAGAAGTACCAATTCGGGATCTAGTTTTTGAACTTCAAGAATGCGGTCCAAAAGAGATGGATGAGCCTCAAGGCTACATAAAACAAGAGATGAACATAAATCAGATACACGATCTCGAATCTCACAAGCAGACAAAGTCTCGAGATCGTTCCATTCGGATATCATCGTAGAAACAACCGCTTGTTGCTTTCGGCTAAGGGCGTCGGCAACCCGATTTCCCTTTCCGGGTGTATAAAGAACACCAAAATCATAAGATGCCAGGAACTCGAGCCAACGTTGTTGACGCAAATTAAGTTCCTTTTGAGAAAATAAATACTTCAAAGATTTGTGATCGGTGTAGAGAACAAATTTCTCTCCCAAAAGATAATGACGCCAAATTCTAAGGGCGAAAACAATAGCCGCGAGCTCTAAATCATGAGTGGCATATCTAGTCTCGGCAGGCTTCAATTGCTTAGAAGCATAAGCAATAACACGTTCTCTTCGCATAAGAACGACACCCAAACCAACGCGACTAGCATCATTATACACAACAAAATCTTGGTTTCCTTCGGGAATCACAAGATTAGGAGCAACAGAAAGGAGTTCCTTTAATTTCTGAAAAGAAGCTTCACATTTGTCGGACCATATGCATTTAACTCCTTTCTTTGTCAAATTAGTAAGAGGCATGGAAATTTTAGAAAAGTCTTTTATGAAACGACGGTAATAGCCCGCCAATCCGAGAAAGCTACGGATTTCCGTCACACCCTCCGGTCTCTTCCAATTTTGAATCGCTTCAATCTTTGAAGGATCCACGGAAATTCCGGATTCGGAAATGATGTGACCAAGAAACTTCACACGAGATTGCCAAAAGTGGCATTTAGAAAATTTTGCTTTTAATTGATTACTCCTAAGAGTTTCCAACACAATCCGAAGATGTTTTTCATGTTCTTCCTCGGTTTTTGAATACACAAGAATATCATCAATAAAGATGAGAACAAATCGATCGAGGAAATCTTTGAAAACTCGATTCATGAGGTCAACAAAATAAGCTGGAGCATTCGTCAAACCAAATGGCATAACAAGCCATTCATATGATCCATAATGAGTACGGAATGATGTCAAAGGAATACTATCCTCTGCAATACGAAGCTGATGAAAACCAGTTGTTAAGTGCAATTGTGAAAAGACTCTAGCACCACTAAGTTGGTCAAATAGATCATCAATCCGCGGAAATGGATATTTATTCTTGATGGCGAGATCATTAAGCTTGCGGTAGTCAATGCAGAGCCTAAGTGTACCATCGGATTTCTTCACAAAAATAGCCGAAGCTCCCCAAGGTGAGGAACTAGAGCGAATAAATTGCTTCGTCTCCAATTCGGATAATTGTTTGCGCATCTCCTCATTTTCCTTATTGGACATGCGATAAGGAGGACGAGTGATAGGTTGAGCTCCAAGGACAAGATTAATTCTGAACTCAATTGCTCGCTTAGGTGGCAATCCTAGAACGAGCTCGAATATGTCGGAAAATTCATGAACAACGTGAATAAGAGAAATGACATCTTCCTCATCATCATTATCGTCATCATGAGGGTTTAGAGAATATAAGGATGATGCCAAAGTAGAATCCGAATCTTTAAGAATAATAGAAACCTGCTTAACAGATTGAGGGTGTTGAAGATAAATAGTCCGCTCAGGACATAGAATATGAGCTTCATAACGGTTAAGCCAATCCATTCCCAAAATCATCCCAAAGCTTAAGTAACGCATGACATGCAAATCGGCTAGGAAAGAAAAAACACATAAAACAATCTCGACATCTTTACAAAGTAGACTGAGTGTTGCGGATCCACCAACCGGATTCACAATTCTCAAAGAAGTCATCAAACACATAACATCCAAAGAAAAAGTATCAACAAGTTCCTTTAAAATAAAAGAATGGGAAGCACCCGTATCAAAAGGAACTCGAATAGGATGATCACGAAACACAATAATACCACCAAGGATGGAATGAGAAATACCTTGACCATGAGAAGTGTTGCAAGGAGCTTTCGCCACATTAAGCTTTCCCTCCTTCTTGTCTTGAAGTCTGGGACACACAGTTATATAATGGTCTAGGCTTTTGCAATAGCGACAAGCACGGGGCTTTGAACACTTATACGCACAATGGTCCTTAGAACCACAGTTGTAGCATTGCCCACCACTAGAGGTAGAAGTCTTAGTTACCGGAGATGCTTGTTTCCCTTTCTTATTGTTGGGATAAGGACCTTTGAACTTATTAGGCCTTTTCTTGTTGGTGAAGTTTGGTTTAGCACTCCCAACCTCAACATCACTTGCTCTATCTGCCTCTTCAAGTCGAAGAGCGATGTCAATGAGTTGATCAAAAGAGACTTCTAATTTTAGAAGTAATGGCTTCTTGAGATTTTTGTTCAAGCCATAGACAAATCTTTGGTTCTTCTTCAATGGGGTGTTTATGTACTCAACCCCATATTTAGAAAGTGACTCGAAAGAAGCAACGTAATCTGCCACGGAGGATTCACCTTGAACAAGGTCTATGAAACGATGGGCCAAAGTCACCTTCTCAGCTTCTGGCAATAACTTTAACTCGAATCGTTCCTAGAATTTCTCCCAAGTAAGATCCATTTCATTAATTTCACAAATCAGAAGCTCGTACCAGTCTAATGCTCTTTCTTGGAGCATACTAGAGGCCACCTGAACTCGGTGAAGATCAATAAGATTCATGCGAGAAAAGATGCGGTCGCATGTCCTTAGCCAAGCCTGGACTTCAATAATGGTTTCAGAACCTTTGAATGAATTTCCACCCAAGTTGGTATAATCGTTGCACAAGCATGCAAATCTAGACTTAGGGTGAGTAGGCTCCGGAATAGAACCGACTGCTTGAGCATTCTTTACAAGATCAAGAAGCTGTTGGGCAGACATAAAAACTCCATTCTGGGGAGTAGCACTAGATTGACCGGCGCTGGGACGGCCAGGTCTAACCATTTCTTTTCTTTAAGAAAGAAAGAAAAGAGAAAAAGGGTTAATCTCAAAATGAATATCAAACAAAATTGATTGATAAAACAAGGAATCATAAAAGAAAATAGGATAAAACGGGTCCTATTGACTCGAATAAAATCCTAAGGCACGATTCCTAAGAAGGACTTAGGACAATGATCCTTGTTAGATTATTCTATATAGTTCCGAAGTTTGGCTTTGATACCAAGCTGTGACGCCCCACCACTATACCCATGCTAGCCAAGAACACTACTAGGTAATGCTGTCGACTAGCACGAAGAATAAGGCTGTTGAGGAGCGACCATCAGTGTAATTACTTTGTGCGAGTACCGATACGTCAGATAGTATTACATGCATTTCATTTCAAGAGGAGATCCGACATACCGATACACTCTCAAAGCAACTGCATGGTGGCTATAATATCTTCGGAAACAAATATAGAAATAAATATAACACAAATCAATCACAGATGTTCATATCACAAAGGTGGAAACATATATGAATATAACACATAAAAGTGTGCATCAGAGTAGTGGTCAATCAAGATCCACAATATCACAAAAGAATAGATATAAGTGCTAGACAAAAGAATAAGTATACATCATGGAGTCTATATCTCGAATGTATAACAACAAAAACTACAAATGTAATGTTGTTAGGCAAAAGTCAGAAGATGATCCCAGATAAGGAGTTAAGTAGGAGCACCTGTAGCATCTCGGTCTGACCCGAGTATTATTTAATAAGAAAATAATAAACGGATCAGTCTACTATAAATATCAAATTAAAATGAGATAGAATATGAGATATGACAAAAGACGTATGATAACATTAATGCATTACTATAACTAGTATGCATGTAAAACACCAAAATCATACAATACCTCAATAATCTCAAAACACAGAAAAGAACGTCATATTCTTTAGTTCATTCACCAAACACAAAAATATTGACTATAATATCAATGCCAATCACAAAAGTTAATGACACACAAATTCACCAATACACAAATATTGATAGAGCTTATCAATGTAAATCACGAAAATTGGTGAAGCACAAGTTCTAGAAATCATCATCAAGAAATCCAGAAATCAAAAAGGGGGGAGGCCTATCACAAAACGAGAGCATGAAAACTCTCAACACGTGTATCACAAAATGGAACGCTATTCCATGGCTGCTAACTATTAATTTTGAGCCGAGGCTCCACAAAACGACCCGAAGACCATGGGTCGCTACCCCACCAATTTGAACCGAAGATCCACAGAAATGGGGTTTAGTCTCCCTCGCAGACAAATAGACATCGCACATCGCTAGTATAAATCACAAAATAATCGCCATCGATCAATAAAAAGTGTGAATTACACTAAGCCAGTAAATATAAGAGTTTAGCTTCATGTCCCATAACCACTAGCTTAACTCAAACATTTACAAACAAATTGTAGATTTCCACTTGAAAATTGTCACAAGAGTTTCAATCGAACAACTCCAAGAATTAACCGACGAAGTTAACGCAAGCGTTTCATACCACTTGTTTTGCTAAGCCGTTTAATTATATTTTTCTCATACGAATGAGGTAAAGGTTTGTATATACTAATAGATTAGAAAACGGTTTTAAAAGAGAGCTTTATAATTAAAATAGTGTCGAAATCCTCTTTGTGAAAGAGTTTGAATACTTACTACTAGTATATAAAACCTTTATATTTTTAAAGTGACAAATCACAAAAACGATTGTAGAAACAATCAATGATAAAAATTTACATACGAAGACGTGAATCGAATCCAAAGAAATCGATACCAAATCCATCAAAATAGATATTCTCAAAAATCCCGGAAAAGAAGTCATCAACGTCAATAATATATGATAACAACAAATGTGAATCAACACGAATCGATAAAATTTGGAAATCAAGCTAAATAGGCAAAAATAGACATAATAGGCAAAATAGGAGCAGGTCGATCGACTGACTCACTGAGTTCGGTCGACCGAACTCAGAATCAAAAAAATCCGTGGGATGCTGGTCAGTCGACCGGACTCAGTATGCCAGTCGACTGGACCAGAGCCAGAGAAGTGTTCTGATAGCAGGTCGGTCGACTGGACTAGAGTTTCGGTCGACCGGAACCTGTTTCCAGCACTTCCAAGCCTATCTAAGTGAAGAGAAAACTCTTCCAAATTGCAACCGGACGAGCAATGTCGCTAAGGATTTATGACAATCGGCAACCCAGCCCTATAGGCTCTTTGATACGCCACCAAAAACATGTTCACGAATCAAAACAAGGGTTTCCAAAGTTTTGACTTCAAAACACCAAAAATTGAAATGTTCACCAAATCAATTCAAACCAAAAGCAATTGAACATGAATATGTGTTAGGAATTCATACCTAACATTAATGATAGAAATAGACATAGATGTGAGATAAAAATCTCACCTTTTACACAAAAACAAGGAAGAAGAAGCTTGAAAACAAGAGAGAATCAACTACTCTTCAATCTCAACTCTAGGAGCTTGAATCTAAGCTCAAAAGAAGAACATTTCCAAAGTTAGGTTTAGGAAATTTCTGAATTTAAAGAGGGATTGAGTTGGAGAAGAAGATGGAGATACTTACCAACAGTTTCTCTTTGAATTTGGAGTAAAATCTTGAATTTGCAAATGAAAACTAGGGCTTGTAGTTTCTATTTCCCTTTCTCCTCCCCCATTTTAGTTGAGCTTGAGTGTTTGCAAAAAGAAGTAAGTGAATGAATGAAGAGGGGACTGAGTTAGGGTAATAGACTAAGTTGGGTGAAACCCAAAATCCAAAAAGCCCAACAGAAAATAGCAAAATTCGACTCACTCCAAACATATCGAAGTTTATACTTAAAAAAGTCGCAAACGCCATTTTGGACTCAATGGAAGTGGTCTCGAGTCCCAATTCGACTGTTTGCAAAAAGTAACTTTTCGGACTAAAATCTGACTAACGATACCATATTTAAATAAAACATTAAAATAGATAATTGTAAAATATGCGGGTTGTTACATGGGTGGTAGCTGCGACCATGCGGTACCACCAGCCCAGAAGTGCAAACGGTAGAATCCTACCCTGGCATTGCCTCGTTGTGCCTTGTCATCTACCTTATCGAGACCAACTATGATTTTGGTTTGTGTCGTAACTATGGAGTGCTCCCTAATAGCCCACCGGTTTGGTGGAGTTTACATTACTGTATAGACTATGGAATTTATAAAATGTGTTAAGGGGGATATGAGTAACACCTTAACGCTATTTTAATACTTTACTTTACTGATAGACAGAATATATATAGCGTATATTACTACATATAAATAGTTTAAAGGATCCTTAGGAGATGGAAATCTCGAACATCTCTTAAGTTATTACACGCACGTTATACATTGGATAGGAAATGTAAAATGCCGTAAACATCTCTGACGCTGTTATACTCATATTTATTTACTGTTGATTTAACTTACATAGGATCTTTTAGTTCTGACTCTAGTGTTTTATCTTTTCATTATGTTCGGGTTAGCCTGAGCTTTTCAATGTCGAAGACCTTATTTCTGGAGGACGAAGATGGAGTTTAGTGCTATATTATTATTATTCCACTGTATCATGTTGTTCCGCTGCATTATTTATTTATTCCTACTGTATGTATAACTCCGATATATTGTAAAAGTGTAATCCAATGTATTTGTAAAACAGCTTCATGAACTGTTTATTTGATTATTATATTTTGTCATTCCGTTGTAAGATTCTGTGTTTTGTTTTTCCTTCTTTTCTCTTATTTTCTTATTTACCCCATTAACAATCCTCCCTTTTGAATGGTTTGAGTTGACATGTGTGGTTTATTGTCGATTTAAAACCATCCAAAAAGGTGGGTTGTAACAACCCGGGATTGCGATTACCGAATAATAAATTAAAGTTATGATTTTAATTTAAATGGAGCTAAAAATGGATTTTTTTGGATAGGCTAATTTCTTTAAAATAAGTTGTTTGAAAAAAAAAACGGGTTGTTTTATAATGATGGGTTTTAGTTGGCTAATGAAGCATTAAATAGTTTTAGTGAACATTAGGATGCCACTTCTCTTATTGGGTCAATTAGTGAAACCAAACCCATTACCCACCTCTATATATTATCTTAAACCCACCCTAAACCCTAACCCTCCTCTTCATAATTTCCTCAAACCCTAAACACCTCCTAAAAACCTAATTAATGACCTCCATTTCGTAGAAGATCCATTTTCCTCTCCACAAAGCTAATCTAGGTTAATACAAGCTAAAAGGTAAAGCAATCCTTCTCTAATCACTCTCTAATCTTCATTCTAATTTCTGAAATTAATTTTTAATACATGGTTTTTGGTTTATTTTTGTTATGAAGCCTATTGATCTCCTCTCTCTAGCTTTTGGATTGCACGCCAAGTGTTTGTGCATATTTTTCTTGCATTGGTTGAGGTAAAATTGCTAGCTAAATCTTTTTTTTATTTGATGCTTCTATAATTTTCGTTTTGGAATTGTAGCTGAAACGAAATCAGGCATAACTTCTTCATTTCTCATCCATTTTCGGTCAGGTTTTTTGTGCTGCAAACTAGATTCAATAAGGAACACTTTGTGCTCAGTGAGTTTTATGTAATTTTGCCATTTAGATGACCTAAAATGCATTCAAAGACAGAAGACCAATTTTGTCTTTAACAAGTTATCTTGAGTTTCAATCTGATATTTTTTTGCCTGTATCTCTCTCGTTTTTGATCCGAATTAGATAATTTGGGATGTTCTGAAAAGCTTAAAACATATGCTACAAATTTTGTTCAGTGAGTTTTCTGTAATTTTGCCATTTAGATGACCTGAAATGCGTTCAAAGACAGAAGACCAATTTTGTCTTTAACAAGTTATCTTGAGTTTCAATCTGATATTGTTTGCCTGTATCTCTCTCGTTTTTGATCCGAATTAGATAATTTCGGATGTTCTAGAAAGCTTAAAACATATGCTACAATTTTTTTCAGTGAGTTCTGTAATTTTGTCATTTTGATAACCTGAAATGCATTCAAAGACAGAAGACCAATTTTGTCTTTAACAAGTTATCCTGAGTTTCAATCTGATATTGTTTTGCCTGTATCTCTCTCGTTTTTGATCCGAATTAGATAATTTTGGATGTTCTGGAAAGCATAAAACATATTCTCCAATTTTTGTTCAGTGAGTTTTCTGCAATTTTGAGGCTAACTAGGTCAAAAATTGATTTTTCTACTATCTTCCCGAGAGCGATACACATATTAGCTCTGTGGATGAAACTGAAACTATTTTGGTCACAACTTTTGAGGCGCTAGTCAGAATTTGACGATTTTGGTCTCGTTGAAAAGATGGAGTTACGAACTCCATATCTGGAAAGTTTGGTCATTATCTGAGTTCATTAGACCCTTCGAATTTCCTGTCCGAGTTGAACCCAGATCGCTGTGCAAAACAGTGCATTTCATGTTTCTGAGTCCGACTTTGGAACGTCGCTACGCCTTCGTTTCAAGTCGGAATCGAGTAATTCTTTTTGCGTTCTAAAGTAGGAATGTCGGACTACGTTTCTACCTATTTTCATGCCATTTGGATTCAGTCTGCTGGTCCGAATAATTTTCCGAACTTGGGTTCGCGTCAGTTTTGGACTATTTTCCAACACTTAGAATATTTTCAGTGATTTTCTGGTTTTATCGATTTCTTTGAGATTTTTCTCTGGATTTTGTACACGGGCCTTATAAAAAGGTTTTAAAAGGATTTTTCGCTCCGAAATGTCTTTCGAAATTATTATATAATATTATTTTTAATTATTAAATTAATCACTCCATAATAGGAGAGTTTTCAAAGGCCGTTTTAAAGTGATTTCAAACCAATTATAAATCCGTTTTCCGTAATTATTTTCTATAATAAAATCCCACACTCATACTTTAGCACTTCGAGCGATGTGGAAAGGTGCTTAAACGGTTGGGAAAAACTCCGGCCTATGAAACCGTGTGTATTTCCTTTCCGGTTAATCCCCGACCTATTCGATTGATTGTTTTGGCCTTTCGGCCTAGTTTACCGATGACATGAGGTGAACTTTGTACTATTTTCAGTGTGGAAGCTTACGATTGGTTAGTAAACCGTTTAGTGCGAACGTGGGGTATGGGACTCACGTTAACACTTTACGGGTTCCTTCCTAAAAGTTCGTGACACACTCCTTGTATTACCTTTGGGATAGTGTCTTCAGACTGTCTCCCTTAGAGGTATCGTTTTGGCATCTCTACTTAGATGGCCGTTATACATCTCTACATAGATGTATCGTTTTTGGCATCTCTACTATATGGCCGTTATACATCTCTACATAGATGTATCGTTTTTGGCATCTCTACTTAGATGGCATGTTATACATCTCTACTTAGATGTATCGTTTTTTTGACATCTCTACTTAGATGTTTTTTTTTGGCATTTGTGCTTACGTTATGCCGATGATATGAGGCTTATTATACATCTCTACTTAGATGTTTTTTTTTTTGGCATTTGTGCTTACGTTATGCCGATGATATGAGGCTTATTATACATCTCTACTTAGATGTTTTTGTTTTTGGCATTTGTGCTTACGTTATGCCGATGATATGAGGCTTATTATACATCTCTACTTAGATGTTTTGTTTTGATATTTGTGACTATGTTATGCCCATGATATAAGGCTTGCTATACATCTCTACTTAGATGTTTATTTCTTCTCTATATGAGAATTTGTGGTCTATAGTACTATGTTATATATCGCCTCATTATCTATCATGTTTGTCTCAGTTTATTAACTGATTGTTTAGTTAGCCTGACCCGAGTGTTTTTCACTCGGGTCAGACCGAGTTGTTTCAGGTTAGGTCTTTGGACTTAGCTTTCTGTGCTTCCGCTTGGACATTATCTGCTTTGCTGATAGATAGCTCTTCATATTTGTCCACTATTTTGATACTCTGATTATTCAGTCTCTTATGTACATATTTTTGACTCACTTGTGTGAGTGGTGGCTTTGTACCCATCTTATGATATATTTGGATCTGTATTGACGATGTATTGTTCTGAGACTCTGTGCTGTTATGTGATACTGTTCTGTGATGCTATTTCATTATGTTATTATTCTTTGTTCTGATAGATCTTTAGCGATTTGTAATTTCGTTATAAGTATTTATCGAATATGTCGAACCACCTGATTGAAAAAAAAATTAAATAGATTCCACCTTTTGACGTATTCGGTAGATAGTTATAGCATAGTTACATTTGGTCGCTCCTATTATACTCTATTCTCCGCATTAGCAGATGGAATCACCTCCATGATTCTCTTTGCTAATGAGGGTCTTGGAGTGGGGCGTTACATCTTGGTATCAGAGCGAGGTTCAGAATTAAGCATAACAAACACAGAACAGACACGTAGTACAATACGTTATAATACGATCCAAATTGAACATATCCACCTTTAGATAAATAAGTTAGGAATATGTGTAGGAATCTATTATATTCCGTAATATTCCTTAATGAATTATCTATTTTTGAACCATGCTTAACTAAATCTTACCTTATCTTTGAGTATGGTTGGGAGAGGTAGGAACCTCCGTTCTGCTGATGCTGGACAGTCCAGCAACCCTCACCCAGAGGGAGTATACATGACCACGGACCAGATCACGGAGTTGGTTCGTAACTCTCAGTCGCACTCTCAGTTTCCTGCACCAGTTTCTGATGCACCGCGCAAGTCTACTTTTGCGCGTCTATGCAGCGACTTTATTCATCTCGGAGGGAAGCCGTTCAGTGGCTCCGAGACTATTCTGGAGGTCCAGGCTTGGATCAGAGTTTGTGAGCGTAACTTTACTCGCATGGCTATCCCTGACCACGACAAAGTTCTTGTTGCTTCTAGCCATCTTGAGGGTCGTGCCTTGGATTGGTACGAGCTGCTTGTATCCGAGACCGATGAGGCCTCACTCACTTGGGACCAGTTCCGAGAGCGCTTCTTGCTCAAGTTTGTCCTCGAGTCCGAGAAGATAACCCTTGCACGCCGCTTTATTGACCTTAAGCAAGGGAAGTCCTCCTTTTCAGACTATGTTTCTTCTTTGGAGGCCCTGTCCAAGTACGACCTCGAGTTCATCAGCACACCACAGAAGAAGAACCTCAAGTTTGTGGAAGGTTTGAAGAAGTATCTGAAGAAGCAGCTCATGCTTCAGCTCAAGCTTCCATTTGATGAGCTTGTAGATGCGGCACTTCATCTTGAGTCGGTCGAGATGGAGAAGGATAGTGATGATGGTGGAGGCTCCAAGAACTCCAACCAGAAGCGTGGCCCTTTTTCAGAAGTCCAAGTTCTTTAAGAAGAAGAAGAAGACTGGCAACACTACCGCTCAGCTTCAGGCTCACACTCAGCCCAGACTCAGTCTTAGCCCAGTGGAACACGTCCCGTGAGGAAGTGTTTCAACTGCGATTCTCCGGATCACATGATTAGGGAGTGTCCCAAACCCCTCTTTTGCTGCTATTGCAAAAGGGAGGGTCACCGCATTACTACTTGTCCAGTTGCTCCTACTAGTGCTAAGCCTGGCAAGCTTAATGCTGCCAAGGCTTCTACCGATTCTGATCAGCCTCGAGGTATGCATCCTTCCGTTCTTGAAGGCTCTATTTTGTTTCATGGTATAACTATTAGAGTTCTCTTTGATACAGGTGCTCCTCACTCATTTGTATCAAAGGAACTAGTTGATATTTTGTCTCTGGATGTTTCTTGTATGATTACCTCTCTGAGGATTGTGAATCCGATTGGTGGATCCACGACCCTCAGCCTTTTATGTGAGAATGTTGACATCGATCTATGTGGTTTTTCTTTTCGTGCGAATCTGCACGTTATGGTTCCTTTGAGTGGTTGGTCATGCCATTCGGCTTGACGAACGCACCAGCATTCTTCGTCGATGTGATGAATCGAGTATTTCGAGAATACCTCGATAAGTTCGTTCTGGTTTTCATCGACGATATTCTGATTTATTCTAAATCCGAGGTAGAGCATACTCATCACTTGAGGATCATCTTGGATACACTTCATCAGCATCAGCTTAAGGCAAGTTCTCCAAGTGTCAATTTTGGGAGAGCAAGGTCAAGTTCTTAGGCCATGTGGTATCTTCTGAGGGCATATCTGTCGATCCTTCCAAGATCGAAGCCATTCAGAACTGGAAGCAGCCTAAGAATGTGCATGAAATTCGCAGCTTCCTTGGTCTCGCAGGTTATTACCGTCATTTCATCAAGAATTTCTCTCGTGTTGTTCTTCCGCTTACGAGCTTGACTCGTAAGGGTGTTCGCTTTATCTGGTCAGATAAGTGTCAAGCTTCCTTTCAGCGACTGAAGGAACTTCTCACTCGTGCTCCTATTCTAGTGGTTCCAGAGGGAAACCATGATCTTGTTGTCTACACTGATGCTTGTGGAAGCGGGCTTGGTGCTGTGCTTATGCAGAAGGATCGGGTAGTTGCTTACGCTTCTAGGAAACTGCGTCCGAATGAGGTTCGCTATCCTACTCATGATCTTGAGTTAGCAGCCAACGTCTTTGCCTTGGAGACGTGGCGTCATTATCTATTGGGCGAACGTTTCATTCCATACACCGATCACAAGTCACTGAAGTATCTATTTAGCCAAAAGGATCTCAATATGAGGCAGCAGCGATGGCTTGAGTTTCTCGCCTCATATGACTTAGACATTCAGTATACCCCTGGCAAGGGTAATCGTGTGGCTGATGCGCTCAGTCGCAAACACTCGGCAGTAGTTTCTATGATGATAGCCGAGTGGGATATTCTTGAGAGTCTTTCTGTGTGCGATATTCGAGATCGAGCTCCGTCTTCTGATTCTCCAATCTTATTGTCCAGTTTGGAAGCTCGACCTATTTTACTGGATCGCATTGCCCATGCTCAGCGGCAGGATCCAGACTTGTTGCATCTTATCCATCTTCTTGAGTCGGGATCTAGTGATGAGGCTTTGCTGAATTATTCTATTGATTCTCATCGGTGTCTTCGTAGGAAGAACCGTATATTGGTACCATCTGATCTATCGCTTAGGCGTGACATTCTGGACGAGTGTCATCGCACTAAGTACACCATTCATCCCGGTTCAAGTAAGATGTATGCCGATATGTGTCAGTTATATTATTGGGAAGGTTTAAAGAGAGATGTTGCAAGTTATGTGAGCAGTTGCATGACTTGTCAACAGATCAAGGCCGAGCATCAGCGTCCATCCGGTCTTCTTCAGCCTCTTGAGATTCCATTGTGGAAATGGGATCAGATATCTATGGATTTCATCGATGGTCTACCTCGATCGAGGTCGGGCCGTACTTCTATCTGGGTTATTGTTGATCGCTTGACCAAATCGGCTCATTTTATTCCGATTAAGTCCACTCGGACTGCACATCAGTTGGCCAAGCTCTATGTGAAAGAAGTCGTCCGACTTCATGGCATTCCTAGCTCTATCGTTTGTGATCGAGACGCTTTGTTCACTAGCCACTTCTGGAAGTTTCTACAGTCAGCTTTGGGCACAAAGCTGAACTTTTCTACTGCTTATCACCCTAAGACGGACGATCAGACTGAGAGGGTGAATCGTGTATTGGAGGATCTTCTTCGCTGTTGTATTCTTGATTTTGGGGGTTGTTGGGAGGACCACTTACCACTTGTGGAGTTCTCCTACAACAACAGCTATCAGTCCAGTATTGGCATGGCTCCTTTCGAAGCTCTTTACGGAAGGCCATGTCGCTCTCCTTCATGGTGGTTAGAATCTGGTGAGAAAATCATTCTTGGTCCAGATTCAGTTCGAGAATCTTCTGAGATGATTACTCTTATCTGTCAGAGAATGAAAGAGGCGCAGGACCGCCAGAAATCCTACGTGGAAACCGTAAGAAGCCTCTTGAGTTCTCTATTGGTGATCTTGTCTATATTCGGATATCTCCTATGAAGGGGGTTGTGCGTTTCAGTTCTACAGAGAAATTGGCTCCTCGCTATGTCGGACCATTTCCTATCACGGAACGCATTGGCCCTGTTGCTTATCGTGTGGCTCTACCTGCTCATTTCTCTTGAATACATGATGTGTTCCATGTCTCTCATCTTCGCAAGTGTGTGCGTGATCCTGATTCTATTATCGAGCCGCATATCGTGCCAGATTTGGAGATCTCACCCGATCTATCTTGGAGCAGCAACCACTCCGTGTGCTTGATTCGGAGGTCAGACGCCTTCGAAACAAAGAGGTTCCGCTTGTGAAAATTCAATGGTCACTCAATCCTAAGGACTACACTTGGGAGACCAGAGAATTTATCGAGCGTACTTATCCTGGTTTTCTTTCATCTTCGGGTACGGGTGAGCATCTATATTTATCTTCTGTTGTTTCTTCGGTGGATTAGAGGTTATAGACGACTTCCATATTTAAGGAATCGCGGGGACGCAATTTTCTTAAGGAGGGAGTCTGTAACAACCCGGGATTGCGATTACCGAATAATAAATTAAAATTATGATTTTAATTTAAATGGAGCTAAAAATGGATTTTTTTGGATAGGCAAATTTCTTTAAAATAAAGTTATTTGAAAAAAAGGGTGGTTTTATAATGATGGGTTTTAGTTGGCTAATGAAGCATTAAATAGTTTTAGTGAACATTAGGATGCCACTTCTCTTATTGGGTCAATTAGTGAAACCAAACCCATTACCCACCTCTTTATATTATCTTAAACCCACCCTAAACCCTAACCCTCCTCTTCATAATTTCCTCAAACCCTAAAGACCTCCTAAAAACCTAATTAATGGCCTTCGTTTGGTAGAAGATCCATTTTCCTCTCCACATAGCTAATCTAGGTTAATACAAGCTAAAAGGTAAAACAATCCTTCTCTAATCACTCTCTAATCTTCATTCTAATTTCTGAAATTAATTTTTAATACATGGTTTTTGGTTTATTTTTGTTATGAAGCCTATTGATCTCCTCTCTCTAGCTTTTGGATTGCACGCCAAGTGTTTGTGCATATTTTTCTTGCATTGGTTGAGGTAAATTGCTAGCTAAATCCTTTTTTTTACTTGATGCTTCTATAATTTTCGTTTTGGAATTGTAGCTGAAACAAAATCAGGCATAACTTCTTCATTTCTCATCCGTTTTTGGTCAGTTTTTTTGTGCTACAAACTAGATTCGATAAGGAACACTTTTTATTCAGTGAGTTTTATTTAATTTTGCAATTTAGATGACCTGAAATGCATTCAAAGACAGAAGACCAATTCTGTCTTTAACAAGTTATCTTGAGTTTCAATCTGATATTGTTTTGCCTGTATCTCTCTCGTTTTTGATCCGAATTAGATAATTTTGGATGTTCTGGAAAGCATAAAACATATGCTACAATTTTTGTTCAGTGAGTATTCTGTAAGTTTGCCATTTAGATGACCTGAAATGCGTTCAAAGACAGAAGACCAATTCTGTCTTTAACAAGTTATCTTGAGTTTCAATCTGATATTGTTTAGCCTGATCTCTCTCGTTTTTTATCCGAATTAGATAATTTTGGATGTTCTGGAAAGCTTAAAACATATGCTACAATTTTTCTTCAGTGAGTTTTCTGTAATTTTGCAATTTAGATGACCTGAAATGTATTCAAAGACAGAAGACCAATTCTGTCTTTAACAAGTTATCCTGAGTTTCAATCTGATATTGTTTTGCCTGTATCTCTCTCGATTTTGATCCGAATTAGATAATTTTGGATGTACCGGAAAGCTTAAAACATATGCTAAAATTTTTGTTCAGTGAGTTTTCTGTAATTTTGAGGCTAACTAGGTAAAAAATTGATTTTTCTACAATCTTCCTGAGAGCGATACACATATTAGCTCTGTGGATGAAACTGAAACTATTTTGGTCATAACTTTTGAGCCGCTAGTCGGAATTTGACGATTTTGGTCTCGTTGGAAAGATGGAGTTACGAACTCCATATCTGGAAAGTTTGGTCACCATCTGAGTTCATTAGACCCTTCGAATTTCCTGTCAGAGTTGAACCCAGATCGCTGTGCAAAACAATGCATTTCATGTTTCTGAGTCCGACTTTGGAATGTCGCTACGCCTTCGTTTCAAGTCGGAATCGAGTAACTCTTTTTGCGTTCTGAAGTAGGAATGTCGTACTACGTTTCTACCTATTTTCATGCCATTTGGATTCAGTGTGCTAGTCCGAATAATTTTCCAAACTTGGGTTCGCGTCAGTTTTGGACTATTTTCCAACACTTCGAATATTTTCAGTGATTTTCTGGTTTTATCGATTTCTTTGAGATTTGTCTCTGGATTTTGTACACGGGCCTTATAAAAAGGTTTTAAAAGGATTTTTCGCTCCGAAATGGCTTTCGAAATTATTATATAATATTATTTTTAATTATTAAATTAATCACTCCATAATAGAAGAGTTTTCAAAGGCCGTTTTAAAGTGATTTCAAACCAATTATAAATCCATTTTCCGTAATTATTTTCTATAATAAAATCCCACACTCATACTTTAGCACTTCGAGCGATGTGGAAAGGTGCTTAAACGGTTGGGAAAAACTCCGGCCTATGAAACCGTGTGTATTTCCTTTCTGGTTAATCCCCGACCTATTCGATTGATCGCTTTGGCCTTTCGGCCTAGTTTACCGATGACATGAGGTGAACTTTGTACTGTTTTCAGTGTGGAAGCTAACGATTGGTTAGTAAACCGTTTAGTGCGAACGTGGGGTATGGGACTCACGTTAACACTTTACGGGTTCCTTCCTAAAAGTTCGTGACACACTCCTTGTATTACCTTTGGGATAGTGTCTTCAGACTGTCTCCCTTAGAGGTATCGTTTTGGCATCTCTACTTAGATGGCCGTTATACATCTCTACATAGATGTATCGTTTTTGGCATCTCTACTTAGATGGCCGTTATACATCTATACATAGATGTATCGTTTTTGGCATCTCTACTTAGATGGCCGTTATACATCTATACATAGATGTATCGTTTTTGGCATCTCTACTTAGATGGCCTGTTATACATCTCTACTTAGATGTATAGTTTTTTGACTTCTCTACTTAGATGTTTTTGTTTTGGCATTTGTGCTTACGTTATGCCGATGATATGAGGCTTATTATACATCTCTACTTAGCTGTTTTTGTTTTTGGCATTTGTGCTTACGTTATGCCGATGATATGAGGCTTATTATACATCTCTACTTAGATGTTTTGTTTTGATATTTGTGACTATGTTATGCCCATGATACAAGGCTTGCTATACATCTCTACTTAGATGTTTATTTCTTCTCTATGTGAGAATTTGTGGTCTATAGTACTATGTTATATATCGCCTCATTATCTATCATGTTTATCTCAGTTTATTAACTGATTGTTTAGTTAGCCTGACCCGAGTGTTTTTCGCTCGGGTCAGACCGGGTTGTTTCAGGTTAGGTCTCTGGACTTAGCTTTATGTGCTTCTGCTTGGACATTATTTGCTTTGCTGATAGATAGCTCTTTATATTTGTCCACTATTTTGATACTCTTATTATTCAGTCTCTTATGTACATATTTTGACTCACTTGTGTGAGTGGTGGCTTTGTACCCATCTTATGATATATTTGGATCTGTATTGACGATGTATTGTTCCGAGACTCTATGCTATTATGTGATATTGTTCTATGATGCTATTTCATTATGTTATTATGCTTTGTTCTGATAGATCTTTAGCCATTTGTAATTTCGTTATAAGTATTTATCGAATATGTCGAACCACCTGATTGAAAAAAAAAATTAAATAGATTCCACCTTTCGACGTATTCGGTAGATAGTTATAGCATAGTTACATTTGGTCGCTCCTGTTATACTCTATTCTCCGCATTAGCAGACGGAATCACCTCCGTGATTCTCTTTGCTAATGAGGGTCTTGGAGTGGGCGTTATATGGGTCGTTACAATTGGTATCAGAGCTTTGGTTTATCGATAACCTTAGCTTTATGGGGTTTGACTCATTAGAGATATGGCTATTAATAACCTAGTATGAGTTTGAGCATATATATATATGAGAGAGCGTATTTGTTAGTGTTATATAAAAATGTTTTTATATTGTGTTAATTTGTTCTGTTTAGTATTTATAAATTCTGGTCGGTACATAGGACGCTATGGCATAGGGATTTCTAAACACTTAAAATGGCAGACCGACATAATATTGTTTTTGAAATATAGGTAAATGAAATAATTTTACCTAGTATTATATTTTATGTATAAAAATAATAATTTTTATTAATGGATATAGTTGTATGTGATATGTTTGTTTGTTAGGAAGTGAAATTTTATAAATATTGACTGCAACATAGGATTTACAAATAAAGTAAATACAAATTGGAAATTTGAGAAGTTAAGTTCTAGGGTTTTGGAATTAGTTTTCAAAAGTTTTTGGGATATAATATTATTATTATTTGGAAGTATTTTTGGATGTAAATATTTTCAATGCGATTTGAAAGAAATGTTTTAAAAGAATTTTTAAAAGGAAATAAGTTATGTACCCTCCTCTTCTGTCGCTGAAAAATAATTTCAGCAATGACCACGACATCATCGACATTCATTTTCGAGTTTCAAAGTGGGAAGACCACTACTGTAGTAGCTTTGCTACACATTTCTTTTGTTAAAAAAAAATTAATTTTAATTTCCAAGTATGTTTTGCTATACAAAAGATATAAGTATATATAATTTCAAAACGATTTGTAATGAACCCGATATTTAGTTCTTAAGTTTTCCATAAATTTGGGATTTCAGTTATTGTAATAGAATGAAACTTGACTATTTTAATAAGTTGGAAGTATTAAAATTGAAATTTGAATTAAAAGGTAATTGTTTAATGAAAATATAAGAAATTGGAGATTTTTAACTTGTAAATTTAAATGATAATGAAAATTAAGAAGATGTAAATTGTTGAACATTTTGTTAACTAAACAGAATAAGATAAATTTGTATAACACTCAATTTCATTCTAATATGTATAAAACTTACCAGAAATATTTAAAAAGTTGAAATGTTAGATAAGAATATGCAATAGAGTCTTATACAAGCAAAATCTTAATAAAAAAAGTGCTTCAAACTGAATATATATTTAAGAATGAAAAACTAAGATGTACAACGAATGTTATAAACTTAAGCTAATGGTGAAATGCTTAATGATCAAATATAAAAGTAAAAGTGAATATCACTTAAGTAAATGATTATAAACTTAAAAAATTGATGAAATGATTCATAAATATGTTTAATATCAAATGATAATATATATATGAAGGAATGAATATAAATTTAAAAGTTAAGAAACTTAAGTATGAATTTATTCACTAATGAATATTAATATTAATTTAAAATCAAGTTATATAAGTAAATAATAACTGTGAATTAAATTGCAAAGAAACTTATATAATATTTTAAGAGTTGATTTAGTGATGTTCTAAATTATAAATAATTGAATAGGAAACAATCTATGTCAGTAAATGAATGTAAATTAATAAGAGATAGCCTTGTATGAATGGAATGAAATAAGTGAAAAGTGAATAATGTATGAAAGAAACCAATAGAATGAACTTAAATAACATTTAAATTCTGTATTATTTGGCTAATGAGATGTTTGGAATGGATACTTCTAATTGTTTGAGGTTGTATGAATAGTCTATTAAATAATTATCTAAGGTTGTTGAGCGTAGGATACACTTGATAGTTTATTTATCACCCTGTATGATTAAAAGTTTCTGAACCAGAACAAACATTAGTTTTGGTTGCTATGGATGTATGATTGATTTCTTTGTTGCATATGATGGTCATGCCATTTTGTTTGCATATGTTTTATGTTGATTTGCTTTTGTTACTAATTGAAAGAACTAAACATTTTCTCTTTTATATAATTCTCACTATTTTGGATGATATAAGTGAAATACAGGTTTATGGAAGCAATAGCTACTGCTTTTGGTTTCATAAATAATGTTGTTTGCCTGACAAATAGGTGCGTTTTCGGATTACGGTTTTTGGAATGATATTTTATTATTTTTCCCATGGTTTGGGATATTTTATTTGTAACGACCCGCCATTTTGAACCATTCGCGTCCATTATAAGTGTATAGGTAGACACTCATGCCGGAGTTGAATTGCTCAAAATACTGCGTTGTTAATTTAAATTTGGCAAAACTGAACATATATACAGTAAATAAATAATCACAGATCACAGACACAGAGTAATAAGTGCAGCGGAAATAAAAGAGATAGTAGTTCATGAAGCTACTATATGAATATATAAAATACATCAGAGTTTACAACAGAAGAGAAATACGATACATCAGAGTTAAACCAGATACAATGGAAGAGTAACACGATACATCAGATACAAATCAGAATACATCACTGGAATCATCGAATACTGGAAGCAGAATAGATGGCTGGATCTTCAAGCAAAGCTCCAACTCCAAAGGTGAGCATCGAATACTGGAACACTCAGTCTGACCCGAGCGTAAAGCAAAAACACAAGACACTCGAGTCAGGATTAACATTCTTATATTAATAAATCCAACTCAAGTGAAATAGCAATTGAAATACAAGTAACTCAAAGGATGTTTGGAATAACCATCCTTTAAGGATCCGTTAAACTATCTACTATGTAGTAGTGTACGATAAGTAGATAATGTCTATCAGTAATATAAAAGATATCAAAATAGCGTTAAGTCATGGCCCATTCCACCCTTAACACATTTTTATTCCCAAAAGCATATACAAGACCGTAGTTTCCCCAAAACCGGAAGTCACCAAAGGGCAATCCATATACTAAAGGTACAAATCAAAATCGTAGTGGTCGCGCATAAATGGAATATAAGTATGACAAGGCACATGAGGCTATACCCAAGGTAGTGATACTACCGTTCGCCTGATTCGGACTGGTGAGAACGCAACGCCGCAGCGCCCGCAACACCGTGAAACAACACTCCCAAAATCAGGGGTGCACCAATCGACAACAAGTATAAGTAGTTCGAAGAAGTGTGTCCACTTGAGGTATCAATCCTCCATTGGCCCGGCACAGCTCCTGTTTTAGTCATTTCCAATTTGACACAAGTGTCAAGGCTATCCATTATCGTTCTCTTTCTTCAGTCAACACGTACATCATTCCAACCACTTCATTCTGGATCATCACTCCGCGCATAGTTATTAAAGTGGTTTTCAGTTTAGATAGAGAGTATACCCATAACCGAATTCCGGTCTCTTTAATAACTTTCGTCATTATTACACCGATTGGTCGTTTATATATTTCAAAAACCAAATCAAATTCAATTTCAATTTCAATTCGCAAATCAACATTTCATTTGTCTATCAAAACAGTTTCCATACTTTACGTTTCAAAACTTCCAAATTACCATTTCAAAATCTTATAATTCAATTTTAATCTTATATTGAAAACAATTCAAATATTGATTCAAGTTCGTACAAAAGTTTCATTTCGAAATCATTAGAATCAATTTAGTTTTACATTCAAATCAATTTAAATTCATTTATCGATTTCGTTCAATATTCGTTAAGTAACTTTATCATTCAAACAATTCCTATTAAATTTCCAATTCATTAAATCAATTATTTAAAATTCAACTTCATTACATCAAAACTTATCGATTTAATTAAATTATATTCATCAAACCAAATTCTTTAAATTTCAAGTCTTACATTAATTTCAATAAATCACATTTTATTTCTTGTTAAAGAAATTCCACTTCACTTATTTACTTACTTAAATAAATTTCCAAAACTTAATTAATAAAGAAACTCAATTTCAATTATTTACGAAGTAAATTCACTTATTCAAAAGTTCAATTTTCTTAATTAAAAATCCAATTCAATTTAATCATTAAATAATTCAATCTTATTTAATTATTAAATAATTCAAAACTTAATTATTAAATAATTTCAAAGTTTAATAATTTCAAACTTAATTATGATTTCAAACTTAATTATTTAATCATTTCAACTTAATTCAATCATTTCTCAAATTAAACATCGTTCTTCCATCAATTTCATTTTTAATATTTTGTTTCAGATTTTTAAATATTAACATTTTCCTTTCATTAAAATTCGAATTTCAACTTCATTTCAAAACCATATTATTTATTCAAATAAAATCTTCGTTTTATTTTCAAATCAAATTATTGACCAATCGGGTTTTTATTTAATTCTCTATCCTAGGTCAAAGTTAAATTTTGGGTATTTATCATTTCAACCCGATTCCAATTCAATTCAAAAATCAAAGCATAACAAAGGGAACTTGCAGTGTGATAACTGGGATGGTGTCAAAGTAAATAAACAAGCAATAACAACGAACAATAACAATCCAATAATCAATTCGAATAATCCCGAAATAACCGTATTAATTCGCATTGTTATTTGTACGAATTAATATAATTATTTCTAGAATCTACACTATCATTTCATGTAGATTAAAGATTATTACATTATGGTTTCCACTTGTCATCTATTTACAATTTCATACATCATCAGTTTAAACAACATACAATTGATGGTTCAAGGTGTAGTTAACAATCCTACGTGTCAATAAATTTAACAGTTAAAGGGGTCATATTATACAAATGTCAGTTAATCAAATTTAACATTTAATTATCCTATATCAAGTTCAATTTCGTACTATTTATCATTTTAACATTAACAATTTAACGTCCAATATAAATATCGACAATCAATCAATTATCAGCCAATCTGTATTATCATCGCATAAATAATTAACAGATAATGGTGTCAGATGTCACAGGTGAACTGATACAGGTAATATCATATATAATAGTATAATCAACTAACAGCAGCATATTTCAATTGTCGTTTCAATTGAAATCAAATTTAAAAAATAAAAGAACGTTAATCGTGAGTGAGTGCTCACCTTTCGAGGCTAGAGAATTATAGACAATGGAATGAGTTACGGATCCAGACACAAATTTCGAAGCCAAGCACGATGGACTCGAATTTGACGTACAAGCTGATAGATAGGAATTGACGAAATCAAATTAGAATTGGATCGATGAAGATAATTGATATATATGTGAACTTATATAAAACTATATATATAGTCATATTCAAATATATACTAAATTTCATATATATGTCTATTTATACATTTCAAAATCATTGCTTTAAAATAAAACACACGTATTAAAATAAACATCTATATGGTATATTTTAAATAAATACATATATACTTATAAAACGCAAATTCTTCACGTATTTCATGTGTGTTCAATTTAAAATATCTATATATTTATATATATTTTCAAAATCAATTTAAACAACTCATTTAAATCCTTATCTCACGCACATGAACAGCTGTAAAGCAACATTTCAAAGTTTTCAAATATATATTTTACCCACATTATATACATTATCTTTTATATATATTATAAACATTTCAAAGTCAATGTAAATTATAGTACAGCCTACCCTACTTATATAGACACCACATAACCCTTTATATATAAGATCGTACGAAAGACCAAACAAGTATATATCATATATAACTAATATACTTAAATATATGTACTACAGATAAAAATATACATATAAACTTGCTTAATATAACTTTATAACTCTATATATATGAACCTAGATCATAAACAAAGAAAAATCATTTCACAAAGCCAATAAACAATAAGCATGCCACATATATATACAGACGTTACTTATAACACTTATTTTATAACTATCTATACTTAAAATATAACAAAACTATTATACATTACTTATTTAAACAAGTTAACCAATATATAATAAAACTTGAAATAAATGACAAATATATACACTCAACCGTATCCTGACTTATATACAAAACTATATTTAAGAATCTATATATATATATAAGCAAAACAAAACCAATTGAACAGCAAAGCTTATAGTATGACATATACATAACAATATTTTTAACATAATATGCATATTCATTTAAATTACTAACAGAACATTATATCAATATAAACAAAACCAAAGTTGCATTCACCGTATAGGGTAGATGGCCGAGGTCGTTCAACGAGGAGGATGGGTGGCAGGGTTTCGAGGCCGGAGAGGGGCTGCAATGGGGTGGAGCTCGGCTGGAGACGCGCGTTCATATGGCGTGGCTGGTGAGGGTTTGCACTGAGGTAGGGTAAGGCCGGAGGGGAAGAAAGCGGTGGATGGCGGTGTCGCATAGTGGTGGCTGGAGTTCGGTGGAAGGGCGTGGCTCATGGTGGTCGGGTTACGAAGGCGGGTCTGTTTTTGTGCTTCAGTGGGTAGGTGAGCCTGATGGGAAGTCGGCTATTCAAGATATGGGCGAGGTCAGGGGTAGTTCGGGTTGGCTGTGGTGGATGAGGCTCGGTCATGGGGGTGTTCAGCCAGGTCTGGGCGGAGGCGTGGAGGAGCAGGAGCGGTGGTAGGATATGGTGGTCGGCAAAACTTTGGAGAGGATGAAATGGCAGAGGAGAAGAAAAGAGAAAAAGGATAGGTGGGGAGATGAAAGAAAGGAAGAGCAAAAGGAAAAATATCTAAAAAGCTACAGTAAAAGTTAAATAATATTACCTGCATTAGGGAAGAAGTTGGAACGCATAGAAAAGAAACGGACCAGAGAACATTGGTACCAGTGGAAAAGCAAAAGTTAAAAACTGAAATCAATTAAATGCCAAAGCCGGTTTCCAAGGCAATATGAACCATTCAAAAATAAAAGAAATAGTTCCCTAGATTTAGCTGAAAATAATTTAAAGCTATCTGTGTCAATCACGGTTAAAATTTGCAACGCAAAGGAAATCTAATGGTAACATCTTGTGGTACCGATACGACTTACCGTTCCATCGTTTTCGTCGTACATCGGACATCAAAATACAGAAATGAATATACTGTAGAAATCAGCACGATGAGACGATCAAAACGGTATACAGATATCAATGGTACGATTGAATTATAAAAATTCGAAATTTTGTACTACGGAAAATGCAAGAAAAACGCAAAAGAATAAGATCGACGGAGCTAAAGATGTCCGAATTTGGAAAAACGGTAAACTGATATCTTGCTCAGAAGATGTTTTAGAATTTTTCTATGTAAAAATATTTAGGTTTCAGAAACATTTTATTTTCATCGCTTTTTAACTGGTTAATTTGAAGTGAATTTACGCGCGAAATAAACTTTCATATTTTCGGACGAAAATTTACCAGTCGCTATGTTTAACTAGACGTATTCCAAATATTAAATTTTTATTTCAAAATTTTATCGTTTAAAATTTCACGTTATTAAAATAGTTGAAATTTTACGGGTCGTTACATTATTGAAATATGATAGTATATATTGTAAATTATTGATATTATTATTTTTCCGGACTTATCCGTACAAAGGAGACTCTGCCAAAAAAATTCATAAATTTAGGGCTTAGAAATTTTTTTGAAAGTGAAAATATTTTCAAACTTTTATTTAACTTGAATATGAAAGATTTAATTATTTATAAATTTATATATTTTATTTAAAATACTTTATTATGTAAGTTTAAAGTGTTTATAAATTGACTATTTTAAATAAAATTATATTAAGTTCTTAATTCCTTCTTGTTCCTTTTCGAGGACGAAAAGTTTTGAGTGGGGGAGAGTGTAACGACCCGTAATTTTTGATAATTTAAACTATTAAATTAAATAGAGAAATTAAAAGGGGGAATTAATTTAAAGGATAAAAATTTGTATATTTTTAGCCTTAAGGACAAGACCTAATTATTTTAACCACAAGGACAAATAATTTTCTAAAAATTATTCATAAGGACAAACATTCTTCCAAAATTATTCACAAGGACGAATATTTTTCCAAAACTGCTACCAAACTAAAAACTGATACCTAAAAATTGTTATTGATAACTACAAACTGATACCTAAATACTGCTATCAATAACTAAAAACTGATACCTAAAGAAAGTTGTCCTTCAGGCTAAAATACTGAAGGTGTGTCCTTAAGGCTAAAATGATGAGAAATTTTGTCCTTGACAATAATTTCTTGAAATTAAAATTTATGACTTATTAATGGGAAAAATAATTTGAATATGATTTAATAATGTTGGTTGAATGTTATTGACAACTATTTTAATGTAATTTCAATCAATTGAAATTTTTGTAAAGTTAAGTTGGCTATAATTGTAAATAAGGAAATAAATTAAATGTTGTATTTAATGGTAAGATTGTATGTGATTAATTGAAATTGGTTAAGATAGAATTTGAAATCAGTGATGTGGTAAGTAGTTATAATCTTTATTGTAAACAATAAATTTATAAATGTGATTAAATTACTTAGAAATAAAAATTGTTTATTTATCAACTCGTTATTTAATATGTTTGGAATTAGTTTGGAAATCAACGAAAATTAATGTAATTATTTATTGCAGTTAATATGGTAAATGATGTTAATAGTAAAATAATGAATGTAATAAAATGTACACTTATGTTAATAAAATTCATAAGGTATTGTGAATTGAAAAATAAGAATGTAAATCCATATAAATGAATTTATTGGAATTTAAATTGTAATTAATGAATTTATTACAGTTATAATTAAATGTTGAATTTAGTGCAATATTTAAATCTTGGATTTACTATGGAAATTTTATTTTAAAAGATTATCAATTTCTATGTAATCAAGAATGATGAAATTGTTAACTTTTAAAATTTGAATTTAAAAGTGATTAAATTGATTTTTAATAATAATTTATTTAATTAACGTGAAAATTAGCCATTTTGACCACTATCTTGTATTTCAATAAAACCAGTTTCATTGGATCCGTAACAGTGAATTATTGTAGGATTTCAAGTTTCATAGCGATCGGACTTATCGTTTGATCATGCGAGCTCGGAACGCATAGAAATAAATTAAAGGAATTTAAATGAATATAATCTGATTTTAAATGCTAACTTCTTTATAAAATGGAATTTGGATTTTAATTTAGTTCCATTGAATTTAAAAAATATCGAAAACATATATTCGATATATTGGATGACCTATTTTCGTTTCGAAAACGAAACGGGATTTTCGGGTCGTCGTTATCGTTTCGACTCAATTCGATCTGTCCATTGGTTCTTATCCATCTCTGCCTATATGAAGTGACCCACTTCTTTTAGCATTTGTCTTAGTGATTTTTAGTGAGTTTTTTTTAAGGTCACTTCTTTAATTCATTTCCCCAAGATCCATATTTTACCAATATAAAAATATCAGTATTTCAATCCAATCATGTCATTTATATATATGAAGATATATAAATGTTTCTTTGCCTATCAGAGTAATTAAATTAGCAAAGAAATTCAATCACACAATGTTTCTCATATTTAAGAGATTTTGTGTCACATAGCCATCTCTTTGATTATTATTTAATTCTGATATAACCACTTTTTTTTCTTGTTTTGTTTCTCAAATCAGTTATTTAATTGATTTACTTCACAACTTGTTTCATGGCCCAATAATTTAATTTCTGGATTAACTACTCATGCTTTTAATGTCTGGGAATCTAGGAGTTTGTTGCTTATTGTTTTTCCTTTGAATTTATGCAAAGTACTAAAACAACTCAAGTTTGGGAATTTATCCCGGGGTGCTTATTACTTATTCAAACAATGTTTATGTTAGGTAAATATACTCATGTCTTAATTTATAATATTGGTAATAATCTTATGAACATTTGGTGGTAAGTATGTTATAGACCAGGCAGAAGAAAAACTACAGGCAACCAAAATGATAACTTAATCTAGCATACCAGATATGGACTTGTATGAATATAAAAACAGAATGATTGGAGCAATATCAAAATCAGCCTAATGCAAACTTTCAGATGAACATTTTGAGAAGGGTACTGATAGGTTCTCAGATTATAAAACAAATGATAGTGATCAATCAAACAGTGGGATTATTAGCATGTTTAATATCTAGGTAGACTACATGGCAATGCATTTTTCAACTGATTTGTTAAAGACAAAACTCACTTAACTTAAACCAAATAGGTGGTTAGCTAAGCTCAGTTCAATATAGTTGCATTCCAGATTATTAGTATAAAGCATGCATTTCATTTTTACTATACAATACAATGCAAATTCTTTACTGGAAAATCGGATGTTCAAGGAGAATTAACAGGTTAAGATTTCAAGCTACTCATGGTCTTATATCAGTTATAAGTCATGGTCAAGCTCTTCTGGTTAGCCAATGCCAGATTCAATTATCACTTAACAATTTTTAGCTACATGCTTATCCATAAACTACTGCAACTTTTCTATTTAAAAATTTAACAAACTTTGATAAAGAAAGCATGTCCACATATTAAATTACATGGCATAATTTTCTCCATCACAACCCACCAGAAACCATCAAACTCAGTTACTTAGATCAGTAGCTCAAGACACATATAATACTTAAGTTTTACAGATTCTTTTTAAATGAACAAAGCCACAACAATTCTGAAAGGTCTGCATAGACTTAAGAAAGTTTGCCTAGCTATCTTTATTACAATGAACTACTTCATTTTATAAACTCAAATAAGTCTTCTAATTTTCCAAGCAAGCAAGCTACTCATGCATCTCTATCTGCAACAATATTTTGAGCTGCCTCAATAAAATTGAGACACCCCAAATATTGCAAAGGCAATAAATAGGGTCAGAATAAAATTATGGTATGAGTGAAATCATTATTAAAACAACTTATAAATTCTTAAAACTGTGCAGAGAACATATATATTTGACACTATTGAATTTCATGTTAAACCTGAGCATATGTACATTTAAATTTATCTAACAAACATACACCTAAGCATTCATCCATTCAATCCATTCAGTTGTACATGTACAAACTCCTATGGATTTTAGCTTCCTAAATCCATAGCATAACCTTTCAATCCCATTTTATATTTTATATGGTCTAAACTCTTGCCTTTGAACACAAAGTGTGCATTGCAAAGGACTCAATTCTGTTAACCTTTGCACAGAGGCCTTCAGGACTTGAACAAGTCATGCACATACCCATCATCCACCTGATGATGAGTAGATCAAGGCACCTCTCCTAAATTACTTTGTAATTTAAAGACCATGCTTATTTAATTGCTGAGAAATTTTCTTTTTAATTCCAGAGGTGCTCATGTTCTTCCTTTCATTACATAAACCCCAAAATTTATTAAACTCACTCAAGGGTTTACATCCAATCATACAAAGCATTCATGCAAAATTGCACATCCAAAGTCATTCTGGCTTAATCTTATTTTATAAAACTGGCTGTATATTTATTTCTAGAAATTTTCCCATTGCTTGCATAAATCTGATGAAACCATAAGAAATACTATATTTATTTATTGTGAACATAGGATAGGGTTTTTAAGAAAAACCCATAAAAACATATTGGCTCATGATCTGAACAAATCAGCACATGTTTATAGTATTGCATTGTTCATATCATTTTTAATAGGAACTAGGCATGAGCATGAATCTCATTATTCACACTGCCCACTTCATTTCCCTTTGATATCCTATTTCTCAGTAAAACATTTAGTTCATTCTTCATATAAAACTGGATTATAAAATCCATTTCTATAATATGAATATATGTTTGATTATTTATATTTCAAAGCAAAAATTGAAACAATTATAACAACTCAAAACAGATCAAAACATTAACCAGAAATACAACCAAAATACCATCCATGATCAACATGTATTTATTCAGAGAATAAAACCAAACAGAAAAACATAATATGATTTTATATAAAATAATTTGGTTGCCCTTACTTGGGTCTTAATGCCTTAAGTCTTTTAAATGATTATCACTACCTTTCTCTTCTTTTCCCCGAGAATGCCTAAGCTTGAAAACAGTGTGAGCTCTTCCTCTTTTTTTTTAATGTGTTTCTGTTTTTCCCTCAGAGAAAACCTCTGCTTTCCCTTTTGATTTAAATCATTTTACTAGGGTTTTACCAAAGGAAAAACCCATTTTAACCTTGCATTACTCAGAGAATTAGGTGTGTGCAGTTATGGCTAAATATGCCATTTTCCTTTGATTTCTATTTCTGGTTAAACAGTTTGTTTTTCTCTTTTCTGAATGCATGCTATTTGCATGATTTTTACCTGCACATTGTTTTCCTATGACTCAACTTGACAATGTATTTTTATTATACCCGAGTTATTTTTCATGTTTCTTTTTATAAGTTTAATTTTCAGTTGACCTATTTTATCATTTATTTCTCTCTTGATTTATTTCAAAAATGCATTCACACTCATAAATATTTCTTGACTGATTTTTATGCATTTTAATTATCAAGAGGATTTTTATTTTATCATCCCATACTTCTCTGATCATATTTATATACTTTCTATACAATATTCACATATATACAAGTCATGTGAATTTTAGAATTCATTTTATACTTAATCATTTTCCTCTCATCACTGTATATAAAAAAAAATTAATTATCCCCTTGCATAATTACTTCACTTAGTTCTGATATTCATTTTCAAGCTATTTGTATTCTTTGGTTATTTATATAATACATATATATATATATATACACACACATTAAATATGTGAATATAATGCTCTTCTTTACTCAGCTATTTTTCTCCCCATTTTTATTTTCTCTAACTATCATTCTCTCACTTATTTACTTCATTCACTCTTGGTATTTATTTTCCATTTCCTATTTTTTTTTCTTTAAAGTAATTTTTATTCTCAAAAATTTGGGTCTTCACATACTCTCCTCCTAAAAGGAATTGTGTCCCACAATTATATATTGGTTTATTAGTATATTTCAAACATATCATAAATTCATTCATCTAAGATCAGTCAAATACACTTAAGTAATATTTAAAGTTATTACAGTTCTAGACATACCTTCAAGCAGAAAATAGATTAGGATACTTATCCTTCATCCTATCTTCAGCCTCCCATGTGCAGTCATTTCCATCTAAACTCCATTGGATTTTAACTAGTTTAATTATTTTATTTCTCAGATTCTTTTCTTCTCTAGCCACAATGCCCACTGGTTCCTTTTTATAAACCAGATTTTCTTGAATTTCAACATGTGTAGGAGATTCAAGAACTGTCTTCTTATCATGCACCCATTTTCTCAATTGGGATACATGAAATACATCATGTATTTTGCTCAATTCCTCTGGTAACTTCAACCTATAAGCTAAAGTCCCTATTCTTTGAACAATTTCATATGGTCCTATATACCTTGGTGATAGTTTCCCTGTTTTGCCAAATCTCAATATTTTCCTCATTGGTGAAACTTTGAGAAACACATAGTCTCCCACCTCAAATTCTACTGGCCTTCTCCTTTTATCTGCATATGCTTTCTATCTCTCTTGAGATACTCTCATTCTTTGCCTCACTAATTCAATTCTTGCAGAAGTTTCTTTTACATTGTCTGGTCCAAGCAACACTCTTTCACCAGCCTCCATCCAACATGTAGGAGATAAACAAGGCTTTCCATACAAAGCCTGAAATGGAGCCATTCCTATGGTGGACTGGTACCTATTATTATAAGCAAATTCAGCCAAATGAATATGATCCTCCTAGTTGCCTCCAAAATCAAGTATGCATGCTCTAAGAAAATCTTCTAAAACCTTATTAACAATCTCAGTTTGCCCATCTGTTTGTGGGTGGTAGGCTGTGCTTAGGCTTAGTTCTGTCCCCATAGCTTCTTGAAAGCTACTCCAAAACCTTGAAGTAAACAAAGTATCTCTATCACTAATGATAGTCTTAAGGATGCCATGTAATCTCACTATCTCTTCCACAAATAACTGAGCTAGTTAATGGGCATTTCTGTTGGAATTTATAGGAATGAAGTGTGTTGTTTTTGTAAGCCTATCAACTACTACCCAAATACTATCATTGCCTTTTCTTGTTCTTGGCAAACCATCAACAAAATCCACTGATATGCTTTCCCATTTCCAAGTAGGCACTTCCAAAGGTTGCAATAGGCCTGAGGGTCTTTGATAATCTGCCTTTACTTGTTGGCATGTCAAGCAATTTGCCACATATTTTTCCACTGCTCCTTTCATCACTGGCCACCAGTAATTCCTCCTAAGATCATGGTACATTTTTGTACCACCTGGATGTATAGTATATTTTGTTTTGTGATGCTCATCCATAACTTCTTGCTTCAGTTCCTCTACATCTGGTATGCAGAGTTTCCCCTTTTTCCTTAAGTATCCTTTATCATCTACCTCATAGTTTTCCACTGTCATGCCTTGTGATATCATGTTCTTTTTATCCTTCAAATTTGTATCTTGATTCTGCATTTGTCCTATTTTATCAACCTGTGTTGACTTTAAAGAAATGAGGCTTAATTTACCATATTCAATCATCTCACTGTGTGTCTTATCTGATACACTAGTTTCTTCTTTCACTTCCACCTCACTAAGGATTGTCAAATCCCTGAACTCTGCCATCATTAAGCTTGCCAATTTTTCTTGATGTCTACTTAATGCATCTACCACTTTATTATCTTTTCCTGGGGTGTATAATATATCAAGATCATAGGCAGCTAGAAATTCTACCCACCTATGTTGCCTCATGTTTAAGTCTTTTGGGGAAAACAAGTATTTAAGTGACTTATGGCCTGTAAACAACTCAAACTTAGCACCTAATAAATAGTGTCTCCATAGCTTCAATGCATATACTACAGCAGCTAGTTCTAAATCATGTGTAGCATACCTAGTTTCATTTGGCTTGAGTTGCCTTGATGCATATGCTATGACTCTACCATGTTGCATGAGCACTGCCCCTAGTCCAGATCCACTAGCATCTGTGTAAACTAATAATCCTTCATTTCCCTCTGGTACTTGTAAAACTGGAGCTCCCATCAATGCTTTCTTCAATAATGTAAAGGCCTGTTCACATTTCTCTGTCCACACATATGGCTGCTCCTTTCTAGTTAGCTTGGTCAATGGAATGGCTATTCTTGCAAAGTCTTTTATAAATCTCCTATAATAGCCTGCCATTCCCAAAAATGATCTCACCTCAGTCACTGATTTGGGTCTGTTCCATGATTGAGCTGCCATAACCATACTTGGGTCTACACTAATTCCTTGTTGAGAAATAATATGCCCCAAAAACTTTACTTCATTTTGCCAAAAGGTGCACTTATTAAATTTTGCCTTTAAATTATGTGCTCTTAGTCTTGACAAAGTCAGATGCAAATGCCTTGCATGTTCCTCTTCTGATTTTGAATACACTAATATGTCATCAATAAAGACAACCACAAATTTGTCTAGAAAATCTCTAAATGTTCTATTCATTAAATCTATAAAATATGATGGTGCATTTGTCAATCCAAAAGGCATCACCAAAAATTCATATAACCCATACCTTGTGTTGAAGGCAGTATACTTAATGCTTTCTTCCTCTACCTTCATCTGATGAAATCCAGAGGCTAAATCTAGCCTTGAAAAGATCTTTGCTCCATTTAATTGATCAAATAGATCATCAATTCTGGGGAATGGGTATTTGTTCTTGATGGTGACTTTATTTAGTTCTCTATAATCAATACACATTCTTAGTGTACCATCATGCTTTTTCACAAACACCACTGGAGAACTCCAGTTTGAACTGCTAGGCCTTATGAAGCCTTTCTGCTCCAATTCTTCCAGCTGTTGCTTCAATTCTATTAATTCTTTTGGACCCATTCTAGTAGGTTTCTTGATGATAGGACTTGATCCAGGAATTAACCTTATTTGAAATTCAACTGGTCTATTGTCTGGTACCCCTACTACCTCTCCAAAAACATCTGGATACTCTCTTATTACTTCTATGTTTTCTAAAATTAATTCCTTCTCAGTCATATTCCATATTTGATTAAGACAATTTGTTTTAGCTATTTCACGCATGACTAAAATATTTTTACCATTTTCTGTTTTCAAAGATATAGTGAAATTTTCTAAATTCAAAATTGCTTTGAATTTACTCAACCAATCTACCCCTAAAATAATTCCTATTCCAGGGTATTTCAATACAAACAAATCAGATTTAAACACATTTCCTCCTATGTTTAATTCTACTCCCAAACATTTTAATCCTAGCAAACAAGAGCTACCCATGGGACTTTGAATAAACAAGGGTTTTTCAACTTTGTTGCATGTGAGAGCTAATTTATCCACTATGTCTTGTGATAGAGAATGTGTGGCTCCAGTGTCATATATAACTGTGATTGGGTAACATTAATTAGAAGTATACCTTCCAATTGTCCGGAGCTTCCTGCTACATTTTCCTTTGCCTTTGTTTCCAATGCTCCTACCTTTGCCCCTTTCTTAAACTCTAGGCAGTTTCTTTTAATATGACCTTCTTTCCCACATTTATATCAGCTAAATGGTGCCTTCTTGGCTGCTTGACACCTATTACTCATGTGTCCTTCTTTGCCACAATTATAACACGTAACTTTCTTCTTAGCTTCCCCAGTGGCTGCTCCCTCCACTTTTTTATCCATATTCTTTTTGTCATAGGGATGTGCTCTATTTTTCCCCTTCTTTTGATTATTAGCCCTCATGTTCCTAAATTTTTCCCTTGCATTGTCATGTTGTTCAAAAGAAAGAGTAAGGTCTATGACTTGATCAAATGTTTTATCCTTGTATGGTAACATTGCTGTACTCAGACCCACATTTAGTCCTTGGATAAATCTTGAATTCTTTGATTCTTCATTTCCTATGAGCATAGTTCCATACTTAGAAAAACTCTCAAATTTTTGAGTGTATTCAGTCACACTCATTGGTCCTTGCCTCAGCCTTATGAATTCCTCAAGCAATGTTGCCTTAGTTGTTGCTAGGACAAACCTTGCCTCAAGCATCTCCTTGAATTGATCCCATGTTATCTCATTTTCTGGCCTTCTTTTGATGATCACCTCCCACCAATCTAATGCTGCTCCTTTGAGTCTCTTAGAAGTTATCGGCCTTTTCCTTTGATCATTGATTTGCATATCTGCAAATATTCTTTCTAGAGTTCTCAACCATGTCTACACACCCATAACTCCTTCAGTGCCTTCAAAATCTTTGCCTCCTAAATTGGAGAATGTCTTCAATAACTTAGCTAATTCCTCATGAGGATTCTCTTCCCTTTGCACTGCTCCTTCCCTAAATTCTCTCACCAAATCTTGCAAGTTAACCAATGGTGCAGCATTTGAGGGTCCTGCTCCAGTGCTTGGTGGTCTTCCTACCATGATTCACTATTCAATTGCATAGCTAGTTAGTCATATTTCTAATTTAATTATTTTCTGCAATTTATTTCTACTGTGGATATTTATTTCAATCATTATTGTATGTATATATTATATTTTTTTAGAATTTTATCCATACAAGAAGATTGGATAATATATTTATGCTATGTTTTAACAACATAGCTCTGATACCAACTGAAGTGACCCACTTCTCTTAGCATTTGTCTTAGTGATTTTTAGTGAGTTTTTTTTAAGGTCACTTCTTTAATTCATTTCCCCAAGATCCATATTTTACCAATATAAAAATATCAGTATTTCAATCCAATCATGTCATATATATATGAAGATATATAAATGTTTCTTTGCCTATCAGAGTAATTAAATTAGCAAAGAAATTCAATCACACAATGTTTCTCATATTCAAGAGATTTTGTGTCACATAGCCATCTCTTTGATTATTATTTAATTCTGATATAACCACTTTTTTTTCTTGTTTTATTTCTCAAATCAGTTATTTAATTGATTTACTTCACAACTTGTTTCATGGCCCAATAATTTAATTTCTGGATTAACTACTCATGCTTTTAATGTCTGGGAATCTAGGAGTTTGTTGCTTATTGTTTTTCCTTTCAATTTATGCAAAGTACTAAAACAACTCAAGTTTGGGAATTTATCCCTGGGTGCTTATTACTTATTTAAACAATGTTTATGTCAGGTAAATATACTCATGTCTTAATTTATAATATTGGTAATAATCTTATGAACATTTGGTGGTAAGTATGTTATAGACCAGGCAGAAGAAAAACTACAGGCAAGCAAAATGCTAACTTAATCTAGCATACCAGATATGGACTTGTATGAATATAAAAACAGAATGATTGGAGCAATATCAAAATCAGCCTAATGCAAACTTTTAGATGAACATTTTGAGAAGGGTACTGATAGGTTCTCAGATTATAAAACAAATGATAGTGATCAATCAAACATTGGGATTATTAGCATGTTTAATATCTAGGTAGACTACATGGCGATGCATTTTTCAACAGATTTGTTAAAGACAAAACTCACTTAACTTAAACCAAATAGGTGGTTAGCTAAGCTCAGTTCAATATAGTTGCATTCCAGATTATAAGTATAAAGCATGCATTTCATTTTTACTATACAATACAATGCAAATTCTTTACTGGAAAATCAAATGTTCAAGGAGAATTAACAGGTTAAGATTTCAAGCTTCTCATGGTCTTATATCAGTTATAAGTCATGGTCAAGCTCTTCTGGTTAGCCAATGCCAGATTCAATTATCACTTAACAATTTTTAGCTACATGCTTATCCATGAACTACTGCAACTTTTCTATTTAAAAATTTAACAAACTTTGATAAAGAAAGCATGTCCACATATTAAATTACATGGCATAATTTTCTCCATCACAACCCACCAGAAACCATCAAAGTCAGTTACTTAGATCAGTAGCTCAAGACACATATAATACTTAAGATTTACAGATTCTTTTTAAATGAACAAAGCCACAACAATTCTGAAAGGTCTGCATAGACTTAAGAAAGTTTGCCTAGCTATCTTTATTACAATGAACTACTGCATTTTATAAACTCAAATAAGTCTTCTAATTTTCCAAGTAAGCAAGCTACTCATGCATCTCTACCTGCAAAAATATTTTGAGCTGCCTCAATAAAAATGAGACACCCCAAATATTGCTAAGGCAATAAATAGGGTCAGAATAAAATTCTGGTATGAGTGAAATCATTATTAAAACAACTTATAAATTCTTAAAACTGTGCAGAGAACATATATATTTGACACTATTCAATTTCATGTTAAACCTGAGCATATGTACATTTAAATTTATCTAACAAACATACACCTAAGCATTCATCCATTCAATCCATTCAGTTGTACATGTACAAACTCCTATGGATTTTAGCTTCCTAAATCCCTAGCATAACCTTTCAATCCCATTTTATATTTTATATGGTCTAAACTCTTGCCTTTGAACACAAAGTGTGCATTGCAAAGGACTCAATTCTGTTAACCTTTGCACAGAGGCCTTCAGGACTTGAATAAGTCATGCACATACCCATCATCCACATGATGATGAGTAGATCAAGGCACCTCTCCTAAATTACTTTGTGAATTAAAGACCATGCTCATTTAATTGCTGAGAAATTTTCTTTTTAATTCCAGAGGTGCTCATGTTCTTCCTTTCATTCCATAAACCCCAAAATTTATTAAACTCACTCAAGGGCTTACATCCAATCATACAAAGCATTCATGCAAAATTGCACATCCAAAGTCATTCTGGCTTAATCTTATTTTATAAAACTGGCTGTATATTTATTTCTAGAAATTTTCCCATTGCTTGCATAAATCTGATGAAACCATAAGAAATACTATATTTATTTACTGTGAACATAGGATATGGTTTTTAAGAATAACCCATAAAAACATATTGGCTCATGATCTGAACAAATCAGCACATGTTTATAGTATTGCATTGTTCATATCATTTTTAATAGGAACTAGGCATGAGCATGAATATCATTATTCACACTGCCCACTTCATTTCCCTTTGATATCCTATTTCTCAGTAAAACATTTAGTTCATTCTTCATATAAAACTGGATTATAAAATCCATTTCTATAATATGAATATATGTTTGATTATTTATATTTCAAAGCAAAAATTGAAACAATTATAACAACTCAAAACAGATCAAAACATTAACCAGAAATTCAACCAAAATACCATCCATGATCAACATGTATTTATTCAGAGAATAAAACCAAACAGAAAAACATAATATGATTTTATATAAAATAATTTGGCTGCCCTTACTTGGGTCTTAATGCCTTAAGTCTTTTAAATGATTATCACTACCTTTCTCTTCTTTTCCCCGAGAATGCCTAAGCTTGAAAATAGTGTGAGCTCTTCCTCTTTTTTTTTAATGTGTTTCTGTTTTTCCCTCAGAGAAAACCTCTGCTTTCCCTTTAGATTTAAATCATTTTACTAGGGTTTTACCAAAGGAAAAACCCATTTTAACCTTGCATTACTCTGAGAATTAGGTGTGTGCAGTTGTGGCTAAATATGCCATTTTCCTTTGATTTCTATTTCTGGTTAAATAGTTTGTTTTTCTCTTTTCTGAATGCATGCTATTTGCATGATTTTTACCTGCACATTGTTTTCCTATGACTCAACTTGACAATGTATTTTTATTATACCCGAGTTATTTTTCATGTTTCTTTTTATAAGTTTAATTTTCAGTTGACCTATTTTATCATTTATTTCTCTCTTGATTTATTTCAAAAATGCATTCACACTCATAAATATTTCTTGACTGATTTTTATGCATTTTAATTATCAACAGGGTTTTTATTTTATCATCCCATACTTCTCTGATCATATGTATATACTTTCTATACAATATTCACATATATACAAGTCATGTGAATTTATAATTCATTTTATACTTAATCATTTTCCTCTCATCACTGTATATAAAAAAAATATTTATCCCCTTGCATAATTACTTCACTTAGTTCTGATATTCATTTTCAAGCTATTTGTATTCTTTGGTTATTTATATAATACATATATATATACACATAAAATATGTGAATATAATGCTCCTCTTTACTCAGCTATTTTTCTCCCCATTTTTATTTTCTCTAACTATCATTCTCTCACTTATTTACTTCATTCTCTCTTTGTATTTATTTTCCATTTCCTGTTTTTTTTTCTTTAAAGTAATTTTTATTCTAAAAAATTTTGGGTCTTCACACTATATATAGGCTGTTATAAACTCTAGCAGCCTTGTATTTTCTATTGAATGTACGTACATTTCATTCTCATCTCTTCTTTCCCAATGGCAGACAATTCAAAACCATAATTTCAATTTTCAAATCAAAAATCAAATCGAAAAATCAACCTCCTCAAATTGTGTAATATAATATATCGTTGCAATGCTCTCGACAAATGCAATCTAGATCTGCACTTCGTTTTTGCAATCGAATCATGGATTGGTCGGAAATCAGTGAAGAATTCTTGGCCATTGAAATCAGGGTTTCGTGATCGATAGTGGATCGTTGACCATACGACGATCGGAGGATACTAGAGTGTAAAGGGTGAGGAGTGGAGTCGATCCATGGTCTTCGTTCATCAAAATGGTGCATGTGTTCGCCAGTAATGGCCTTGCAGTGGTGCGACAGCGGAGCGCCCACTGGCAGGCAGAGTTTGTCGCGTGGGGGGCCCAGGGGGCGGTTGGACGCAGGGCTCGATCATGGCGCAGCGGCGTGGTTTGGTGGCAGAACGTGGTCAAACGCTGGCGGCTACATGGGTTAGGGCTTCAAATTGTTAGGTATGATGATAGCCTGGTGAGGATAATTACAAGTATGTCCTCTAATTGTTTTGCTTTAATTTTTTTAATTTTTCAAGTCTTCTAACGCCAATAACTTTTGCATACGTACACGGATTTGGACGTGGTTTTCTCCATTGCGATCGTATCAAAATTTCAGACAACATGGAACTAGTTTGGTTACATTCTGAGACTGTTCAAATTTTGCGCTTTATTTGGATTTTAAATCGACTAAAAATTGAAGGTGAGTGATTTAACCCACTCACAAATGCTAAACCTTCTTATGTCAGTCGAATTAAATTTATGGTGTGATAAGACGATTATTGGTTGTTGTTTGGTAGTTTAGTTTGACAATTTAATTTAATTTGAATTTAATTTCCATATAAATTAATATTGAGTTTAACTTGTTTGTTAAATACCTAATAATGATAACTGGTTAATTGTTGTTATTTATTGGTTGATTTGAATGATGATCGTGATGGATGTTTATTTGTTGACATTTTGGATGATTGGATGTTATGTTTATTATATAAGTTGTTATCACACTGCAAGTTACTATGGGTTGAAATGATACATACTTGAACGATTATATAGATTTAGGAAAATTATATTTTGAATTTTACTTGGGATTGTGGGTTGAAATGATATATACTCGATAAATTTAAATTTTTGCGAGTTGAAATGATATATATCTGTATCACTTGACCATAGGGTAGAAAATTATATACGGACACCCGATTGGTTAAATTAAATGATTTTAAATCCTTAATTTTTGAATCCAGTTAAATGATATTATTTTAAATGAAATAAAATTAGATTTATATGAACTGAATTATTTTCAAAATCCAAACTTTTAAAATGTTGAAATTGAAATTAGTTTAAATGAATGGTTTAAAGAATTTAAATTGAAATCTTAAAGTTGAATTTGAGATATAATTGAAATTTATCAAAATTGAGTTATTTGAAACGTTTGAATGTTTATACTT